>CM070622.1:70970358-71161583 GCA_036346255.1 Ampelocalamus luodianensis | reverse complement strand
ACCATTTAATATAAAACTAGCAATGCATGTTTATATCAAATAATATAGTTTTGTAAATAGGTTCAATATGATCAAAGTTCTATGACTTGCCTTCGTTGAAGAGTTGAGGTGCTTGATCGTTGGGTTAAGAAATCTTAGAAATCTAGGAATCTACATGCGAAAAGAGCTAAATAAATAAAATAACTCCAAATAAATCCCAAATAAATACCAAACTAGCACTAACAGCAATAGGAGGATTTTTATATGAATTTAGAAATTTGAATCACTTGAATGGAGTTCGAATGAGGAAGTTATGACCTCTAGAAGATTGAAAATCAAGAAAAGGAATTTTCTGATTTGGAATTATTTTCTAAAGGAAAAGGGTTTATTCGTCAGTGGTCAGTGATGGGATTTAATTTTTGGCGAATTATTTTCAATGGAAAAAGATCGGTAAAGCCACGTGTGGTGGTAGGCTAGCGTCGGCAAAGAGGCGACGTGGGCTGCTGGAGTGCTACGTGGCGGCCCGTCGGCACCATCTGCCTGCGGTAGGAGGTGGTAGCCACGCGTGGGTTTTGGCGAGGTGGCTCGGAGTGGCACATACGTGGCGCGGTCGGACCCGGCAAGCGGCGCTCGGGGCGATGGTCGCCGGCGTTGGTGAGCTCCGATGGCCAAGCGAGGTGTCGAGAGGAAGAGCGGCGCGGCGAAGCTAGTGCTCCTGCGATCGCGAGGCATGGAAGGTTGTCGGCGAGCGAGCGATGGCGGTGGTTGGCGGAGGAGGCTCTGGTAGGCTTAGGAGCGGGAGCGCGCCTGAGTAGGGCGGTCTGGCTGGGCCAGCGGCGATGGCAGCGGAGGAGCTCGGCGGCGCAAATGGCGGCGAGCGACCGGCGGCCGGCGAAACTCATTGCTGGTGGAGGAGGCGAGAGAGAAAGGGAAGGAGAGAGGAGCTCGGCGCGGCGGTGTGCACTTTAAATAGCGCGGGAGGTTGGAGAGGGCTCGGCGGGAGCGCGTGCGTGCTCTGGCGAAGCTTTGGCGAGCAATGCATCGGGGCGCGAGCGGCGGTGGTGGCGGCGGAGTGCGGCGGCGCCGCCGCCACTCGTGCGTGTGTCGGGGTGGCGGCGGATGCGGCGCGGCGTAAAATGCGCCTGCGCGTGGTGCGAGCGTGGCGGTGGTGGTCGGAGAAGAAGACGGGGCGAAGGGGCGACAAGCGGGCCCGGTCGGCGGCGAGGCGGGCGGCGCGGGCGCGGGCGATGGCGCCGTTGGATCTTGATCGAGCGGCTCAAAATGGCGGTGATCGAAACTCGAGCGCACTAACGCGTCGTGGCGTTGGATCGCGATCGGACGGCTCCGCGATCGAAGGCAGTGCGAGTTGGTCGGAGCAGGCGCGGGAGAGAAGAGGATTGGGCAAAGGGAAGAATTCGGCCCAAAGTTGTTTAGGGATTTTAAAACCTTTTTGATTTTAGAAATACCGAGAAGGAAAAGGGTTTTAGAAAATAGAGACAATCCAAAAATCTAGAAAAATTCTGAAGATCAGAATTATTTAGGACTTAATAAAAATACTTTTAACGTGTACTTTAGCTTTTAGTTTTGCAAGCAAAATAGATTTTGGCTTCAAACAAAAGGAAAAACTAAATCTAAAATCTAGAAAAAGCAAGAAAGGACTTAAAATTCAAATAAAATCGAGAAAACTCAAATAAACTAACTTTTGATTTAATTGAAGTTTGATTAATTTAAATTAAATGTTTCGATTTCTAAATTTTAATTTAAGCTTTTGCAACTTAACCAAATGATTACTTTTAAAATTTTAAATTTTCAAAAAACTCACAAATTAGGGATGTTACAATATGTATAAAGTCGTTGGTATGCCCATCTAAACCCTCAAGCTGTTGAAAAAGTCCTAGAAAGACCCATTAGAACCCTCTCGTACGGGTGCAAAAGCGCATTGTTATAGGTCCATCTTCTAACTCTGAACAACAATTTAAGCAAGATTGAGTACATTCGTGCTTCGGTGATAATTGTGGTGTTTCTCAAAATTTATATATATGCATAACAACAAAGGATAAGGCTTTATACTACAAGTTATTTTCAGCACTAAAGTTTTATTTGCAATATCAATCACGTAGTACTTTGCAATGAAATTTAAAGTAATTAAATAGATAAAGACAACAAGTAAATACTTGATAAATAATAAATCACAACCCACCTAAACTACGATCAACATCTTATTCTCAACCATAGACATAGCACTCAACTCAAATAACATAACAAAACTATTCCTCATTTTCCAACAAGAGCCATTTTTGTAAACCCAAGACTATACCAGGCAATACTACACTAGCACGCTCATCACCATGAGCATGGATATTTAAATAGATTTATACTCTGTGAAGTGTACAACTTTACCCACAACACATGAATTCTCTAGTTTGTTCGGCATCCATCGATCACGTAGCTCACTATCCTTTGGTAAGCAATCTAGAGCATACATGAAACCTTTACATCACATAGTCCTAACCTTACACTAGGCCAACGAATGAACACCCTTACTTCACATAGGTACACCCCATTTTAGTAAGGCATGCACCGTTGTGTCGAAGGGCTTTATTCCCAATGCCTCGGTGAAGGCCCTTGAGCAGCCTACACCGGTCATGCTACTTTACAATGGCCTACCAAATACAAGGCTAGTTTTGATGATTAATTAGCTAAGGCCGTCCCATACCAACACATGTGGTTGTATGCTTCGCTTCGTTGGATATACCGGTGTGGTCCTTAATTGACCAGCGAGGATCTCCCCTATCAACTTGTGAGATATACTTTTCACACTTATTAGATTATAATATAACTCACCCATGTCACAAACTAAGTTTTTATTTTTATTTTTATACAAAATAATAGAGGTAAACCTCTGGACCATCATTTCAAAATCTTTCAAACTCATATTCAACATGTCATCCATTTTCTAATTTTAGTAAGTAAAGACAAAAGCCAAGCTAATCATTTATGTGATACTCGTATCAGAAAAACCCAATTTGACATCATTCATTATCTAAACCATACCCTAATGACTACAACAATAAGGATATCAATATTTCAAGGAGGATCATGCATTGAATGGGATATAACTACCGTTATCCCCAAATATAGTAATTTTAAGAAAACATACACATGCATAATAGATTTTGCAAAAGAAGTACAATAATTAAAATAATAGGATCAACATGATCAAAGGTGCTTTCCTTGCTCTGGTTGGTCTAAATAATAGGATGGGTGATCGTTGTAAATTTTGCTCGAACAATCGACGTCTAATCAAAAGAGTCGAAGCAAATTAAATATAGAAAAATAATTTCAACAACAATAAAATCCAAATATTTTTGCATATTCAGATAGAGCAAGATTTTATATGAATTTATATAAAAAATTCAATTTGGGTTTGTATGCAAAAGTTATTAATGTTTTAATTTGCTTGGTTTGAAAAATCGAGAAATTAAAAGAAGTGGCGTTGGCGTATTTTCTAAGGTTTACGCTTTCCAACGGCGTATTTTACTCTAAGGTTTATGCTTTCCAAATGAGAAAGCGTATTTTCTCTAAACTAAAAACAACTTTCATATTTTTTGAATTTTATTAACTTACATGTTGGGCCAACATGTTAGTGACTCATAGTTTTATTCTTTGGATTTTTAGTAATTAAATAGAGGTGGTCCTACATGTCATAAACTCATTATTTATTAACTACATAATTAAATCTATTTTGATTTTAATTATCGTATTTGGACCCACATGCTAGTCTCTCGGTTTTTAAAGCGTGTTTTAAAGCGAGAATAGTCGTGGTCCCACATGTCATAGACACATTTACTAGCGTTTAAATTATATTTTTGTTAACTTTGTTGATCCCACATGTCATCCACTTAGTACTCTTAATCACCGTCATTTAGTGTTAACTAAATCTTAATGTGATGGGTCCTTAGGTTAGAGAGAGGTAGGAGCGGCGGGGCGGCGCATGGCAGCGCCATGGCAAGCTCACCGTCGTGAGCAGTGCGATGGCCCGGCGTTGGCGATGGAATGGAAAAAGAAGAAGGGTGAAGCTATGGGTGGTGGTGGTAGTGAGGAGATGGCGGAGCGGCATTCGATGGCGTGGGCGAGCAGCCCGCGGGTCAGTGATGTGCTTCACGTAGGAGGCATTCCCAGGCTAAAGGTGGTGCTCGGTGAGTCAAGCGATGCTAATGGACACAGTGCGAGGACCTAGGGTCACGGAGGCAAGCGGTGGCAAACAACGCGTGGTGCCATGGGGGCTAAGAGGGAAAGTATACTAGAGGTTTGTCCTTGGTGAATTGATGCACGAGAATCGGTGACTCACCACAGTGATGGTGAAGAAACTAAGGCCGGGGAAGGGTTGTGGCGGCTTCTTGACGATGAGCAGCGGCGTTGCGAGTGTGAGATCACGGTGTGACCCTCCACAGCAGCGAAGGTGCTACAAGGAGCGTTGCATTAGTTCAACGACATCCTAGGGATGGTGTGGGCGCAAGGAATTTGATCGGGACTCACCGGGCTTGAGGAAGAATTAAAATGGCGGCGATCATAGATGAAGGAGATGATGGTGATGCGGCTTTGCTACGAATTTGCATCAGGTGAGGGAGTAGCATCAATGGGGTATGGAACACGTTGTGATGCGCTCGGTGGAGTTTGAACTCAGGAGTGGCAGGAGCGGTGGCAAGATCAGTGCGTCGGAGTCGAGGGCGAAGGAGAACACGATCAAGCTATGAGACTCCGGGGCTACATTGAACAAAGGAGAAGGATGAGTAGTGATGTAAGGATCATAGTGGCGTGATTGTCGGTAGGTGAGGAAGCTCACGGGCGACAATAAAGCGTGCTCATTGGCGTCGAGAATGACCCAAGCATTCCGAAACCAGGGCGATGAAGCTCGAGTTTGCGCAAAATGGAACATTGGCGGTGAAGGTGACGGTCGCGCGTTGTAGCACTAAGTAGCTAGGGCAATTATGCGAAGAAGCGGCGAGATGCGGTGGGCTGCGAATACCATGAGTCGCTATGTCCTCTCGTCCTCACATGAAAAGAGCACCATCAATGGGGTGGATATGGGCGGCGAGGTGGAGGTGATAGGAGGTGGTTGAGGACAAAGCGTAGGCACCGGTCATGTCACATGAAGCGGCCCGGGGCTGGCGAGAGGCAAGAGGTGGAAGAGAGATCTTGACATGCGGGCGAACTGGCATGTCGATCGGAGGAGAAAGCGCGGCCGGAGTGGGCGCGAGAGGAGATGAGGCTGAGGTTGGGTTTGACCCATTGAGGTCGATGGAAAATTCGATTTTGCTTTTGAATTTTCCAAAGCCAGTTGAATGATTCCTAATTTTTGTACCTAGCCAGCGGACTAAAATTTATATGAAAATTTTTGTGGGGTTCTTGACCCAGTATAGTTTCTTGTGTAAATATTTTAGGATTTTATACGCTCTGTGTTTTCTTAAAAATTCTTACAATTTCTTTGGTTGGCATGTGAATTCACTATTTAATTTATACAAAAATTCAAAATCATGCTAAAATAATTTTCATACAACATTATACCCAAAACTTATTCTCCCACTCAATTTCACTTAATTTTTCCAAAATATGATTTTTGGGATGTTACAAATCAGGTAGGATCATTGGGATCATGCTCAGGATCTGGTAGGATCATGATCAGGACAACAAACTATATCGACATATAAATTTTTATTTTACATATTGCCAATTTAGGTTACAATAGTTTAATTTTCTTTGTTTTTTTACATTTACATGTTGTTCTATGGTAAAAAAAGTATTACCATTAATATATTGTATTTTAAATGATTAGTTTACTAAAAATGATTAAAAAGGTTAAAAAAACAAGATTAATTGCATGTAAAAAAATAAATTATCTGAAAATTTCTGAAACTGCATTAAAAAAATAAAAATTCTACTATAGTCTTGTATATAAAGAAAATATAATTATTTACATAATTATATCTATATATATATAATTATGTATGTATGTATATGTATATGTATATGTATATATGTATATATATATATATATATATATATATATATATATATATATATATATATATATATATATATATATATACTTTACAATTTTGATAGAAACATGATTTTACGATCCGATCTGCTAGACCAAAAATGATCTCACATAGGATCGCGATGCTAACAACCTTGCTTTTGGCGGTTTGACCGTTGGGCCACTGGCGATCAAACGCTTGGGGTGGTCAAACGCTCTAGTTACTTGATAGCAGACAGTTACGCTAAAGCGAGGTTTCTCTAAGCGCTGCCACGAAACCATTGTCAATTGTTCAACACACTAAGATTAAGATCATCTACTCAAGATCTCCACAATACTCATTCGTTAAACCCAACCCGCTCAACGATTTGATCCCAAACCATTAGCGGGCCTATGAGTGATTACTTCAGGTCTCATAGCTACTTGCTATATATATGCAGAAGGCAGCACGCGTTGACATGCGCAGGAAGACTGTTGTTGCTCGCAGCCATCGCCACTCTCAATGTAGAGGCCCAGCAATCCCCACCGCCAATGGATTCGTCCCTAGCATGCCCCGCGTCTCTTTGGTGCTGAGTTCTGCGCATACCGCACTGAGGCTTCGGTGCTGCCACGACTTACTGCCATGCACACACCTGATGTTACATTACATGTGTGCACATTCCTTCAAGTAAAAAATTTGCTTATCTATAGTTACATGTTGTCAAAACTGATTAGTTGGTACTTGGTAGCATTAATGACTATCGGCTGCTAATGTTTCAGTGTATGTCAACCAGCAACTCCTAGTTCTGGTTGTAGTTGAAAGCCCAAAATGGGACATTTTGCTTTTATAACATTATATTTTACTGGCTTGCAAAATATCACTAATGGCTCTCAGCTTGCCAAAATACCAGTACACGTGCTTTGCCACAATACCGCAGCTGGACAATTCTACCGGCATTACACACACATTTCCATAATGCCACAACCGGAAAAGTTTACCCTCCCGTTCCTTTCACTTTTATGTGTATTGGCGATGCGCGTGTAACAGTAAGGAGAAGGGTAAGAGAGAGGATGGGCAAACAGAATGGTGTCTTGCATAGTTGTTAATTTCATTTTGAAGGTCATTTTAGTTTGCCTCTTAGTATAGAATACGTCGGTCTTTGGTCTATTCGATTGTACTATTTGAATTTTAATATATATATATATATATATATATATATATATATATATATATATATATATAATTATATGCACATATAATTTCACTTGGAATCTCCCTTTAAATATATAACTATAGAATAAAAATGACATATAGTTCAATGACTTCATAAATACAAATATAGTATATAGTTAAATAATACAATACGAGTTCATAGCTTCATGTATTTTACCAGTCTAGTATATTAATTGAATTTTTTTAAAATATTATTATTTTTAAAGATATTTACAAAAATAAATAATCGTTTAAAAAAATTACAAAAATGTGTCCACATGCTTGATTCAGCTGGCGACACGACTATCTTGATTGAGCGAGCGACGAGGTAGTCGCCACTCCATGGCCGAGGCGACTACTATCGCTGATTCAGCGGCGACAAGAAGATGGCGATTTCACATCGCCGATTGAGGCGGCGATAGAGTTCTATCGCCAGATTGAACTTCGCGATAGGTTCACATCGCCAGATTGGCGCGGCAGAAGAAAACTATAAATCGAAAAATCAATCCATAATTCATTTTAATTCGAGAAAAAACAAGAAGAGTTGGAGAGGAGAGAAGAAATTGCGGCGAAAGCCACTGCCGGTTTGTCGCGGTGAAGAGAGATTGATAAAGCATCGGTTTGATCGATCATCTACGTGTTGCGGGTAAATTTTACGAAGCTGTGTATATTACGTCCAAACCTTGTAGGTTAGCAAGCGACAATAGCGACATAGAATTGAGTAGGTTAGATACATGTAGTCGAACTACGTAGTACATATTTTGAGTTGTGTGGCGATATAGAATTGCGACTATAGCGACATAAATTGCGTGGAGTCACATAAATTTAGTCGAGTATGCATTACATATTTTGAGTTGTGTAGCGACATAAATTGCGACTATAGCGACATAGAATTAGCGTGAGGTCACATAAATTTAGTCGACTGTGCAATACATATTTTGAGTTGTGTAGCGACATAGAAATGCGACAATAGCGACATAGAATCCAGTAGGTTACATAAATGTAGTCGAACTGCGCAATATCGTAGTACATATTTTGAGTTGGACATGGAATTGCGGCAATATCGACATAGAATTGAGTATAGCGTGGGTTGACCGTGTAGTAACATAATTAATGCACGATACATTCTGTTTTAAAATAGGAGAATTGCATGATACATTTTGAATTGTGAGAAAAAACGGAGATAGGTATGTGTAGGTCTAAAAATAATGAGAATATTTGTCTTGCGAGTTATTATTTTGTTAGTGCTGTCTGTTATTAGTTGTGTTAGTCTGTGGTCAATATCTTGTTAGTCTTTGAAAACACAGTTTAACTAGAAAAGTAGCATGACATGTATTACATTTGTAAAGAAAATTCGTAGTTTACTACATAGGCTATGTAAGATGCATGAAAAAATATGAACTTTCTCTCTTGCTTGCATTTTAGGTATGGGCAACCAGTCGTCTGCAGTTGCTTGCCGACGTGATTGTGGCGTCACGTAGTCGCCTCGATGCCGTGCTCCCTCGGGAGGCGGCGTAATATGAACAGGGCGTTCGACTCGCACCCCATCGGGGGCATGGAGTGCCGCTGCAGCGGATTAGAGTGCGTGAAGTTACGACCTTGATGCACTCAATCGCGGATGCTGTTTATGTTGTGGCGTTGACTCATGTTTGTTACGAATCGTTTCGCGGGTTGAGGCGTGAGCCTCCTTCCACTAGCGAGGATGGTGGGCGGCGATGGAGGGCGACGGAGACCACGCGTGCGATGCGTACATCTGGCGGTTTCCATCGGCCGGGCCCTGCGGCGCTGGTTGACGCTGGAGAGGCGAGAGACCCGCTCGTTCCATCTCCGTGCGGGATGATGGCGCACGTTGCGGGATGTGAGCTACGGCCCAGGTTGCCTGCGCGAGCGCTCGCGATGAGTGGCGCCACGGCGTCCCGCCACGTGGCGCACGGACCTCCTAGCGAGGTTCCGCGATATCCTGCGCCGAGCGTAGCGTGCGTGAGTTGGCAGCCCTGCGGCCACACTAAAGTGGATGCGCGGTTCTCGTAAGTGTTTTCCTAACTATTTTTCTCGTAACAATTCGTTTGTGAACCTGGCGGCGTTCACGTGTCTTCTTGCGGCAGCGTATGGAGTGCGGACCGCGGCGCCGTCGGCTGATACGAGCGCCGAGGCCTACCGCGTGGCATGGTTGTTGGGTGGGTGATTTTCTGAGCTCCACGGCGGCGGCATGGACAAGCACTACATCCGATGCAGCGCGAGGTGGCGGTGTCACCGTCGGCGGATCCGCGATGCTGCGTGAAACCGGCGCCCGTCTTGTCGCGACGTAATGCGCGCCTGTCACGGCGCGTGCCGGCGTTGGCGTGGCGGCTCCATCCTCTCGGGATGCGGCTCTGCTGCATGTATGAGTCGGTGGGCGTTTCCGGTCGGGCGACCACGAGTGGACTTGGCGCGTCTGGGGGCGGCATGCGTCCGCGGGGCGGCACTGACCGCGACCATGGGTACTTTGGTGCGGCCCGCGGGTTAGTTTCGTAATCATTTATTATTTTCATTTTGCAATCATTATTTTGTGTGCTTAGTTTGCGATGTTGTATTGCAGGTCACCTTCCACGCGATCTCGCGGGGCTCCTACCGATGCGTTGCGATGTTCGATCGGTGACCGATGACCGCGTCATCGGACCCGTCGGTGGCGACAAGGTGATATGCGCGCGCCCTCAACATTCTGCCGATGTGCGCATGCGAGACTACACCCGTTGGTTCCGTGGAGTGCCTTGGTGCCACGACATCGCCGTGGAAGTACGGATCACAGCGGTCATGCCCGATTCGATGCGGCGGAGGTCCCGGCCCCTTGGGAGGCGGGTGCGGCGCTGCGTACTGCGCATAAGTTCCTTTGTTGACTTTTATGTCCAATTACAATATGTGTTACATCGCAACCAAATATTTTCTTGCCGTCACGGTACACTAGGAAGGAGTTCGTGCACGATGTCCTCGTCAGACGGAGATGGCCTTGGGTGGAGCGGTTGGAGTCTGCGCGCGAGACCCTTGTCGAGGTTGGGGGCGAGGCCTCGACCCGAGGCGTCACGAGCACTACATAGAGTGGTACTCAGCTCGGGCGAGCTCCGTTGCGTCCGGGTGCGTGGTGCGACCACGGTGGACATGTGGCGCTGACGTCGGACACGTACCCCCCACGGGACTCGCCACCACGCGAGCGTCGTACTCAATATTACATATTTCATATTTAATTTGACATACTGCCGTGTACAACTTGTGATTACATGCGGTGGATCTTCACGGAGGTCGTCCGGATGGTAGACTCCGACACATGGCAATGCCGGGGAGATCGAGGCTCCTACGGATCGGGGAGGCGGACGATGCAGCGGAGTGCGGACGCGGCCCCATGCGCCACGCAAACGACCGGTGGGCCGAGCTGTCAGGAGGTCAGTCGGGCGAGGTGATAGGACCTGACCTCTGCTCCGCGTGGCGGGCGCGTCGGCGTGGCGGGGCGAGAGCACCTCAGGACATGTGGGAGGTGAGTTGAAGCGGCGACATCGCTTCTTCATTTCATTTGAACCTCGTAAGTTTGTAAGCAGCGATCTTATTGCGGTCTCCGGCTCCACCGTGCGCGGTGAGGACTATCTGCGGCAGTCGGAGCATCTTTGGGCCAACGGTAAGTTACATTTGCTTTATGCGTAACGTACTTTTAGTCATGACTATGTTTGTAGCCCAATTCTTGAGGAACGGCAGGAGGGCGATGCATTCTCGGTAAACGATGCAAACCTCTCGGCACCATCGAGGACTTCTTCAGGATCCGTGTGACGCGCGATTCTCTTTGGAGGCTTCGGTATGCAGTGCGGCGAGTTCGACCAGGCGATGCGAGACTTCGGCCAGCGAACCCGAACGGCGCGGATCGGTAGCGCGCGAAAGCCCACTGGCTACCACCGCGACTACTCGCGCGGCTCGGTAGTTAGGCGGCGACCCTCGCGTACTTTTGCATGCGGCGGCGAGCACAGGGCGACACGCGAGTGCGACCTAGAGGACACCATTAGATTTCCCTTTATGTAATTTTTTCATTATGCCAATGTTGTTTTGTGACTTTTGAATATGAGTAATATGCCGCTTTCTTTTCTGATCAAGCTGTTCGCGCGGCGTGACAAAACAGTGGGTTTCTTGGCGTCACGAACACGGGCTACCTTTTAGAGCGTCGACAAGGCGGTCGATTTTGAGCGATGGCACGGTGGCGGCTTCCGGGGCGATGTGACCACGGCCTGGCTTTTGGAGGCGATGTGACCACGACCTAGCTTTTCATGGCGATGGCACTAGAGTGGCGGCTTTTGGGGCGATGTGACCACGGCGGCTAGCTTTTGGGGCGATGTGACCACGGGCTAGCTTTTGGGCGATGTGACCATGCGGGCGGCTTTTCGGGCGATGTGACCAGCGGGCTGGCTTTTCGGAGCGATGTGACCATGCGGGTGACTTTTGGAGCGATGTGACCACGAGGTGGCTTTTGAGACGATGTGACCAAGCGGACCAGCTTTTACGGACGACTTACAAGGCGAGAGCTCGGCAGCGGCTCGTCGCTCTATTACTCATCTGGCGTAACTCGTCCAACTAGTCCACTGGCACCACCGTAGAAAACATGGACAAGGAGAAGGAATGGGAGAAAATCCAAGCTTTTGAAGGGTGGGTGTCTCCCATGAGACCACCGCTTCGCTATCATGCCGCTAATCGAGAGCCTTTCACACACAAACTTTTAGGCCCGGTGGATCGAGAAGGCCCTCGTAGTCGCCCAGCGATTACAGGTCGGTAGCGACCGCCTCCTATGCTGTGGGCGTCCTCGGAAGGACCCCGATAGGGTGGCACCCCTATCTTGGTGTAGGGATGCACGCAAGTCGTCAAATCAACCGATGAGTGGACCATTGGGCGCTATTGGTGCTTGCCCAAACTCGCCGATTGATGCAACAACATGCATCCGTAATGAAACCGTATTTCATGGTACAATGCTTTTTTATTCCGGACAGGGTAACGAACTCTCTTTACCCACGATCTCCGCCACCACTATCGACTTTTGGCGGTGGATCGAGCGACAAGATCCACCTACGACATGTGGTCATTGCTTGAAACGAAGAGCTGGGCGAGGCACATCGAGACGTGAAAGCGCATCAAAGTTGGCGGCGGGCGAGCAAGGTAGGCGGGACGAGCGGCGCGAGGAGCGGAGCGTGAGCATGCGGCGACGGGCGAGAGGAGGCGAAAGAGGGCCATGTGGCGAGCCAAGGCGCAAGCGAGGAGTACAGCAGAGCGGGCGCATGGGTAAATGGCCACGTTCGACTCGATGGTTCTAACCTATTCCTCCACATGTCCCATGTATTTCAATTTCCCTAAAGGCATGCGTGTCTGCATCCTCGGTTCGTTGTCCTGCGTGCCATGTAATCCCTTATCGATGAAATGTCGTGTGGTTATCGTTGCGTCATTTTCCAAAGTTGTCCATGGAGTTGTCGAGATTCGAGCGCATTGTAATATCACGCCTTGCTACATACGAATCATTAATCCTCAATCGTCCTCCAAAAATCTTCCAACAATGCACAACAAATAATAGCGGTGCAACAAGTTGCATAAATTAATCTGTCACCGATTGAACCGTTAGTTCTTTGGTTCACCTATGTATCGCCAGATTCAGCGGCGGCGGAAAATATCGCCATTGAAGCTGGCGGCAGAAAATATCGCCGATTAAGCGGCGCGAGCCACGACCTCTACAAAACCCTCTTGCAACCGTCGAAATTCCACACGAGGACTCAGTCTTACTCAACAAAAAAAGAAGGACACAACGAGAGGCGAGAGAAAAGCTAGCCGTCAAGTTGCCCACCCTTGGGTAATTTTCTTAACAGCGGATTACATGATTCTTGATGTGTTTGTTACGTAGTGAAGTCCGTTTACATACTTTTTGGTGGGATATTTAGTTGCACATATGTAGTTCATCGTGTAAATGTTCTTCACGCTGCGATGCGTCAAATATGTCAGCGTCGTCAATTTCAAAATTTCCTACGGCCGAGGACTATTATGGAGGTCCCAGGGAATTGATTTGAGTTATTTCCGGTCGCGGGCGTGCCCTACCAAGACACGAGCAGCGTGCAATGGCGTTGTGATGCGGTGGTTGTTCCACGCGTTCAAGTGGACCGTGATGTCTATGATCGACATTGGTGCCTCGCCCCAGGCGGGGACAGCCCACGTATTAGGAGTTAGTGCAACTAAAGGGAACAAATTCATAGCGGTCGTATGCGCGCATGGCGAGGAGAGGATGGAAGTGGTCATACGGTTGACGTATGCTAAACCCACTCCGGCATCCCGCGTCGAGAACAAGTAGGACTTGCGGCAGGGGAAGAACTAGGTGACTCGGTAGCGCGCAAATGGCGAAGGGCAAGAGGTTTGCGATGTAAATCGATGAAGACTACGGCGAGTTACCTCATTGGTGAGAGCGAGCTAGTGGGCTTCTGGCGGCGAGGAAGGCTGGAAGACCTAGTGGAAATGATGGGCTCGAAGACCAAGACTACATGGCATTATGCGAAGATGAAGGTTCTTATGGCGGCGATGATGCGGACGGCGAGCGGTTACGTCGAGTGGAACACATACGATTCGAGAACCTGCGTCAATGAAGGCTCCATGTACCATGGGATGCGACGAGCGAGTCGGACTAGGAACTCGTACAAGCCTGCAAGGCGGCGTGCAAGATGCGGTCAAATTACGGGCATTGTCGGTTCGCGCACATTCACCGTCGTCAAGTCTACCCCAAGATGCTACTGACGTGAAGTGCGGCATAGAGGGCGCCCTTAGCGCGTGCCTCATTCAGCCCAAGTGGGACACCTATTGGAAGTGCTCTATAGTGGTCTCTCACACATGCGTCGTCATTTGATCGTATGATCCCACCGGAACTATCATCGAGCTTCATTGCCAATCTCATGTATGCGGTGAGATCGTGGATAACCTAGATTTTGAGCCACGATCCATCATTCCGACCATTGAGGCAAGATTCGATTACACTATCGGCTATGCCAAGGCTTGGAGGGCAAAGCGAAGGCATTGGAATCAATGTTAAGACGCGTTCGAGGATTCCTACCACAACCTCCTGGGCAACTCCGAGTCATACAAGGCGAGAATCCGGCACTCATGTCGACATTCAAGGCGCCACACATCGAGAGTGGCCTAATAAGAGGTACTCGGCGAGCATTCTTCGCGTTTGGTCCATGCATCAATGCATTCGACCTTTGTCGTCAATCTTGTGTATCGATGACACATTCACATTGGCGGTACAAGGGCGAATCTTGACGCAATAGCGGACGGAAACAATCAAGTTCTTACCGTGGCATTAGCTTTCGTTGGCGAGAACACGGATAAGTGGCTGTGGTTCTGAAGAATGTGAGGATTTACATTTGTGTAGGACCGTCCCAGCGTATGCCTCATACATGGCCAACGCGCGAACTGCTGCGTGCGATAACACACTCTGGCGAGGAAGAAACGTTCCACTTCCATGGCCGGATCTACAAGCGGTGGTGCATGAGGCACTTAGGGTGCAAACTTCTATAAGCAGTTCCGCAACAAGGACTTGATGAACATGTTCAAGCGCTTGTGCAACGGGAATCGACAACGTAAGTTCGACACACTCGGAAGATTACGGGCGGCCAGGACCCAAACCCACGAGAAGGAGGCATCGACTAGGAGCGCCCCAAGCGCAAACAGGCCCCAAGCATTGCCACGGCTACCCCACAGATGCTCCTAGTGTCACGAGGAAGATAGAGGCCTGAGGTCAAATGCTTCTTAGGCTGGATTGAGCACGAGCCTAAGGAGAAGTGGTCATTCTTTGCACATGGCAGGGGTGGTGCTCGATATGGTATCATGACAACCAACCTAGTGAGGTCTACAAGCTGGGTCATGCGGCGCCAGTGCCTCCCTTTGGTTGGTATTGTCGAGAGCAATTCTCATGGTACCACAAACTACTTTGTTAACAGATCACGATATCCGTCGCTCACCATAGCAAATGATGAGTACTCTACTCGCCATGATCACCGCATACATGGAGGAGAAGAGTAAGAAGAGTGAATGCCGGGCATTCAAGATGGGCACGAGGAGCTTAGCCGAGATAATGCGAGGATAAAGGCGTCGCAGGACTAACGCGAGAGGATCACCATGAGTGCACGCTACACGCGATAGTTGCGTATGCACTGTAACAAGCCCCTTCTTACGCATAGGCCCTGCTCCCATGTCATGGCCGCTTTGTTCGGCGGTGGCGCGACATCCCGTCGTTACCTCTCTCACTATTTCACCAAGGAGCGGTGATGCAAACATGGAGTGGAGAGATGTATGGTTGCGCCGTTGTTGGCCATTTCATTTGGCCATCCATCACGGCAGCAACTAATGGGCGCGGACATTGGTAGGCTCAAGGAAAGGTTGGCGGCGAGTGCGACGCGCATCGAGCGATATGGGCGAGCGGAGGACGTGACGCCGCGTCGAAGAAGTGCTCCATTTGCGGGAGTGCGGGCACACCTTCAAGACATGCCCCACGCGAAATGCTCATGACCAAGGAGACATCCGCATTCGGGCGTCACCACGGGGACCTCATCAGGTGCCGACTAGAGGCGATGCACATAGGAGGCGTTGACGTCGCGACCACGACAAAAATATTATTATCAATGTTGTCAATTATCATTTTAGTTAAGTGTTATGACGTTCTTACGCAAGATTCGTAATATCGAGTGTATGAATTCCGATCGAATGGCAATATCACTTATCTACCTTTTACGAATCGTTCATACCTCAAGCGTCCTCGCTAAATTCTCAGAAAATTAAGCGTAGTAGAACAACATCGATGATGATAAAATGTTATTACAAGTCTAACAGATTTACATCGTTTAAAATTTATGAAAATCACAAACCGCCTAAGTGAAATAGGGAAAATAAGGGTTGGGAATGGCAATATCACTTATCTTCCTTTTCTGAATCGTTCATACCTCAAGCGTCCTCGCTAAATTCTCAGAAAATTAACCGTAGTAGAACAACATCGATGATGATAAAATGTTATTATGAGTCTAACGATTTACGTGCCGATTTAAAATTTATGAAAATCACAAACGCTAAGTGAAATAGGGAAAAATAAGGGTTAGGAATGAATTATATTAATTTAGTATAATTTCACTTACCGAAGAAGTAGTATTAGGCTGGGCCTTCCGAGCTGATTCAAAGGAGTGTTCACTTCAATTATGTCCGATACCGGAATTACTGGAATGACCGAAATGGACCGGAATGACCAGTATTGTGACCGGTACGGGATTGAGGCAATTGTATTCTGCTTTGGGTGCCGGTACAACATGTTCCGACCATTCCGGCTAGTACCGAAATAGAATTGATAAGCTTGGTATCTTGGCTGTGGTGCAAATGATTATATAATGGTATTTTCAGTTTTTCACAAGCTAGGAGTTATGAGTGGTATTTTAGCAAACCATGGGAATTATTTAATGGCACGGATGCAATTTCCAGAAAGAAAAAACGTTATATATTTCAGGTCTATTTCCAACCACAATAGAAAAATGCGAGAAAGGAAACCACTTCCCGCGTCCGTGACAGCACCACCGTGAATAAACAAAACCCAAACCAGTAGCAAGAGGAGAAGCGGATCAAGAAAACAGACCAAGAAATCAAGACCGCACCAACCGAAACCCAAATCTCTCCTCCTCTCCAAAATCCAACCCAAACCACCAACGAGACAAGCAAGAATCGTCGTCCATCCAGCGATGGAGCCTCCGCCACGACTCCAACCGGAGACGCCGTGGAGTTGTCGTCGCTCATCTTCCTGGGCACGGGCTGCTCCGGCGCGCTCCCCGACGCGCGGTGCCTCATCAGGCCGTCCACACCGCCGTGCGCCGCCTGCTCCCAGTCCTCTCCCTCCCGCCGGACCGAAACCCCAACTACAGGTGCGCGCTACGGATCCTTCTCTCCTTCCCAGGCCCTCACCAAACCCACACTCGAACAAAAAACAAATCCTCTCTCCTATATTCCATTTCGTTTTACCCTTTTTTCATTTGTAGCCTTCAAAATTGTTCTAGTGGAGTACTGGATAATATATATGATAGAAAAAAAATTATCAACTTGTAGTAGAAAGATGAACCTACCATGGGCACTGAACAGAGACAGAGTGATGCAGATCAAGTCCCGTAGCTTGTCCAATCGTTCACAGTAGAACGGTGGTAAAATTGCAGTAACACTCATGCTGTTGTGTTACAACACGATGTCTTTCATGCAGTAACAACTCATGCAGGAGTGTAGTAACAAGTTGTCTTTCGTACAGTAACACTCCTGCAGTAGTGTAGTAATATGGTGTCTTTCGTACAGTAAAACGATCTTGAAACATGGTTGAATTGTACTAGATCAATAAGAACCAAAGTAGAAGCAATTAGCTGTGGTCTTCCAAACCGTGAACAAAAGATTGATCACAAATTAGAAGATTGAATTTTATAAATTCCGATAGATAGTTTCATTAGCTTGGAACCAAAACCCTAGATAGAATTTATCAACCCACGTACACCACAGCACGCGAATGAGAGATATATGGTCAATTGATTCAGCGGATGAAAATCGACGCCACAAATAATCCCACACGCTGAAAAGAAACATCGATGAGTTCCTCAAGAATATTCACGATACAAGGATAAACCCTAATGGCATACGGCCGAAACACACATATATTTTTTAAAATAATATATTTTTAAATGTAATTACAGAAATAAATAGCTAATTAAAAAAATTACATAAATAGACCTCTGTCGCTATTTCAAATAACGACTGACCCTGTCGTCAATTGAAATGGCGACAGGACCTTGTAGTCCACCGAATTCAATTGGCGATAGAACTGTACGTCGGAGTCACACTTAGCTTAGGACAGAGCTCCGAGTTAATGATTATACGGAGCACATGCATGTGTGCCAGTAGTACATACTGTGTAGCTAGCTAGCTGCCTCTCACACACGAGAAAGAGAGAATATTTACAGCTAGCTCCCTGACCACATGCATGGCTTGTGGTTCACGTGGGTACATGGTATGTACGAACTAGGCCATGATGGCATCCCGCAGCACGAGCTCGAGTTACGAAGCAAAAGACATAAATAAATAGTATTGTCGTTAATTAAAATGGTGACAAAGACTTTGTCTCTTGTTCCATAGATGACAGGGTCTCTGTCGCCATACGTGAATTGGCGACAAATGTCTAGTTTTGTAATTTTGTAATTTACTATTTATTTTTTTAATTTTATTTTAAAAATATATTATTTAGAAAAATCAAATATACACGTATTTTCAACTCATAACTCAACCCTGCTCCTCTATATTGGATGCACCCCATCGTCTTGTATAGCCAACACCACGCACAAAACCTTGGCACGCAGGCCACACATACAAACCACAACTTAAAGTCAATTAGGACTCTCTCTCACACACACACACACACATAATTAATGTGCTCAACCCGGACTGTTTATGGTTTCCTAGAGAACCCACAAAAACCGAAAGCTAATTGAACTGGATCCACAAAAAATAAGCGTTACCTCATTTTATATCTCGAAACTTTACATAAACGACTCGATTCCGTAAATAAATAAAGTAAATAGACTTAGACTCCTGGTGTGCCATATTGTTGTAGTTGACCATGGATGGGTGGACCCCAACCTAGCGCACAAAAAGAAAAAAAGGGTGTGAGGTCCAAATCTCCCTCGTGTACAATTTTCTTTCCTATTTTCTTGCGCTAAGAATCCACATATCTTTCTGTTCTTTTCTATCTTTACCCACAATCCAGCTTTCCTTGGAGATCTTTCCTTGTATTTCAGTTTAAAGATTTTATCCTTCCTGCTAATACCAACCGAATTGAATTCCTCCCAAACGTCACGCCAATTTCCAAATAGTCTGAATTGATCTCCTAGTTGGACACATGTGTAACACGGACTTCTGCTGCATGCATGCCAAACCACCCAAAATCAGAACCAATTTGGTTAGGGACTCGATCTCCTGATTGGACTTGGCTACAAGCACCATGCACGCGCGCCGCACCACCTTTGTCCCTCGCGCACACGTCGCATGCATTGCCTGCTCGTGCTCCACGTCAACCTCCTGGTTCGCACGCGCCACACCCACACACATGCCAGCTTGATGTGTTGCATCCCTCTCTTCTTCTTAGAAAATTCTGAAATTAATTCATGTGAAACAATTTGTACACAAGAATTAAGTTCGGTAGTAGGGATAGTAGTTGTGGCCGCATCATCCTGCCCTCCTTCAAGCGACACCATCCGCGGTTTCGAGTTCATCTTCAGCCCTTCATCTGCAACTTGTACGAGGGCAGAAAAAATTCGGCAGGCTCGACCTCCTTTTTCTCTTCTTCCCATGCCCTCCTCTCTATTAACCTCTTTTCCCAGTGAGAAACAAATAGTTGCACATCCATTAGAATAAATCGCATTTGGTTTCCTTTCAAAGAGTAATGCTTGGTGTGCCTATGTCGAACAACATCTTCACCTTTGCACCACGGTTTTCCCAGCATAATATGGCAAGAAACCATATGTGCGGGAACAACATCACAAGAAATCTCTCACGATTATGCTCCTAATGTAAGCAGTACCTTTGTTTCCGTCGTGATCTGGATGGCGTCTTTGTACCACTCCAGTTGGTATGCTTGTGGATCTGTAGTAATCGGTAGCTTCATCCTTTCCACCAGCTCAATGCTAGCTGCGTTGATAAAATTTCTGTCGTCGATCGTCATGGCACAAATTTTCTCCCCCACCTTACAAAGAGAGTGAAATAAGCAACTTGTGCAATTGCCTTTCTCTTCATACAGAAAGTTGCACTCTAGCTTTCCAAAACTCTCCTTCGAAGACGGTATAGTAGATCCATATCTACCATGAGCATCCATAGCTCTCATACCAACTGATACCCCGTGAACAACGAAAGCTTTGATACCAACTGATGTGGATCGAACCTGTAGATGAGATTAAATCTTTTAGGTTGCTCGATCTTTCACGGTGGAACAGTGGTAAAAGTGCAATAACACTCTTTGCGATCGTGCAGTAGCATGATGTCTTTCGTGCAGTAACATTCATGTAGTAGTGTAGTAACACGATGTATTTCGTGCACTAACACTCATGCGGTAGTTTAGTAACAGGATGTCTTTCATGTAGTAAAACGAGCTTGATAACGTGGTTGAATCGCATTAGATCAGCAAGAACCGAAGTAGAAGCGATCAGTCGTGGCCTTCTAAACCGTGAACAAACAATTGGTCATAAATTAGAAGATTGAATCGTATAGATTCCAATACATGGTTTCGTAGCTTGGAACCAAAACCCTAGATAGAATTCATCAACCCACATACACCACAGCACGTGAACGAGAGATATATGACCAATTGATCCAGCGGATAAAAATCGACACCACAGCGGAATCCCACACGCTCGAAGAAGAACTCTCGATGAATTCCTCAAGAACACTCACGATAGAGGGATAAACCTAATGGCATACGGCCAAAAACACATGTGTTTTCAACTCTGCTCCTCTACATTGGGCGCACCCCACATGCTTACATAGCCAACACCACACACAAAACCTTGGCATGTAGGCCACACACGTACACCATGACTTAAGGTCGATTAGGACTCTCACGCACATACATAATTAACATGCTCAACCTAGACTCTTTCTAGTTTTCTAGAGAGCTCACAAAAACCAAAAGCTAATTATAATGGGCCCACAAAAAAATAAGCATAAACTCCTTTTACATCTCGAGCTTTACATAATCGACTCGATTTCCTAAAGAAATAAAGTAAATAGACTCGGTCTCTTGGTACACCATATTGTTTTAGTCGACCATGGATGGGTGGACCCCAACCTAGCGCACACGAGGTCCAAATCTCCCACACATGCAATTTTCTTTCCTATTTTCTTGCACTGAGAATCCACATATCTTTCCATTCTTTTCTTTCTTTATGCACAATCCAATTTTCCTTGGAGATCTTTTCTTGTATTTTGGTTTACAGACTTTATCCTTCCTACTAATACCAACTGAATTGAATTCCTTCCCAAACCTCATGCTAATTTCCAAACAGTCTGAATTGATCTCCTGGTTGGAAACATGTGCAACATGGACTTTTGCTGCATGCATGGTTCCGAATTTGGGCCAAAAATTGGATATATTGGATTTATTGGTGGGGGCCGGTATGAATACAAATCGGTCCCAAAAAAATCGAATTTGTTTGAATTTTGCTCGAATTTGATTTTTTTAATTTAAAATCCAAAAAAAAAAAAATCAAATTTTGATTTGAAAATTTCGACCGAATTTTTTCGATTTTCGACCTTACCGGCCACCCCTGGTAAAAAATGATGCCAATTTTGAAAACCTTGGTGCATGCCAAACCACCTAAAATCGAACCAATTTGGCTAACTCGATCTCACGTTAGATTCGGTCACAAGTTCCATGCACACGACGTCTACACCGGCTCTGCAAATCGCGCACACGTCGCATGCATTGCTTGCCCGTGCTCCATGTCAACCTTTGGGCTTTCATGCTCCACACCCACACACATGCCAGCTTGATACTGTTATAAATGTAGTGTGTTTGTATTGCAATAGCCCAATGGGCAATATATAGAGTATAAAGAATACACACAAGACTAAACCCTAACAATAGGAAATACCACTGATACCCTTAACACTCCTCTCAAATGCAAGGCGTATGCAATAGCATTGCATTTGGAAAGGGTTGACCCTACAATAGGGAAAATCCAAAGTCTGAGTCTTGATAATGTCGTCATATAGTGTGTAGCTCTTGAAAAATATGTCGAGTATCAAAAGATCTTCTCACACTGAGGTCGTCGCATGACCCCATAAAGTACAAGGTGCAAGGGCTGAGAAAGTAGAGACAAGTGGGAGCAAAGTTGACCACGACAACACGACAAAAAAGATGATGAAACTAACAAAAATAGAGAAAGCTATCAAATTAAGCCGAAAAGGAATAGATAGAAGTATGGCAACGAGATCGAAACCCAAGACGGCAAGCAAGAAGGCACAAGAAGCACAACGAAGGTGCAGTGCGGAAGAAGTGCAGCGGCCTTAGAACCTCGGGGCGGCAGCTCAGAGAGAAGCGGCGGTATCATAAAGACTTCTACGATCTGTGGCGGCTCAGAGAGAAGAGTGGTGACTGCAGCCATGCGAAAGGGAAGGCGCCAGGAAGCAATCGGTTGACTGACAAGGACTTTGTGGACTCGCACGACTTAGACAAAACCAAAGATAGAGTGTTACGGATTTGGATGGACGCAACGGAAGAAAAATAACACAAAGGAAGAAATGAACAGCTGCATGTAATCTGATCATACACTTCCCCTCCTGCCTGCTGCATCTCCTCCCCTCCCAAATATCCTCCAAATCGAATCGAATCCCCCCATAAAAATCCCCACCCGATTCTCCCCTCGTTTTGCCCCCATTCTTCAATTCCCCAGCCCGATCTGCCTCCAATCTCCCTGAAACCCAGGGGAGCCCCAGTGCACCACGAGGAGCTCCAGGGTGGCCGGGTGAAGAAGAGCTCGCTAGAGGCCGCTTGGGGTGGCATCCGGCACGTGTAACACAGGCCGGAGGGGCCGCGCGGAGCACAGGCCGGAGTCAGGGAGCTGAGGAAGAGGAAGGGAGGCCCAAGGAGCCGGATTTGTGCGGGAGGTGGAGCAGGGGAGCCGAGGCGGTGGCGGTCCACAAAAGCTCTACCGCACGAGGAAGAGCAGAGGAAGCCCGGCCGCACGGGGAGGAAGACCCCGGGGAAGAAGACTCGGCAGCAACAGCGCAGCTTGCACGGGGACGAAGAGATCCAGTGGAATGGGCTTGACGGCGCGATCCGGCAGATCCACCTAGGGACCGACGAGATCCGGCGGCGCGGCGGGGCTTGGGCAGCGTGGCGGCACAACCCGGATGGTGGGTCCGGCGAGATGAAGGGTGGGAGAAGCAGCAATGAGGAGGGCTCCGATGGCTCAGATCCAAGGCCGGCAGCGGCAGATCCGGCCAGATCCGACCGGATCTGACCGAGAAGAGCACTGGCAACGCCGGATCCGGTGGGAGCTTGTCAAGCGTTGACGGCATCGAGCTCCTTTGTCGCCATCGCGAGGAAGGACGAGGACTCTGCTGCGGCTACGAGGAGGGCTCGACTAAGAGGTTGGCCGCCCCCGGGAGTGGAGATTGCTCCTCCCGGGGGAAGGGCAGCGGAAGACAATTTCGGAGCTAGGTTGGAGGCTAGGTAAGAACCTAGAGCTCTGATACCATGTTATAAATGTAATGTGCTTGTATTACAATAGCCTAATGGACAATATATAGAGTACAAATGGACATACACAAGACTAAACCCTAACAATAGGAAATACCGCTAATACCCTTATGAATCGTCACATCCTTCTCTTCTTTCTTCCCAGAAAATTTTGAAATTAATTCATACTGAAACAATTTGTACACAAGAATTAAGTTCAGAATAGGGATAGTAGTCGTGGCATCACAGAGTATGAGAACCTTTCCCAGTGACAAGTATTTTTCCTGTAATCTGTACTGCATGTGGGCCTTTTGGGCTTAATGGACTTTCTTAGGGGACTCTTTTCTCAATTCTAGTAAGATTCTAATTATGAACTCAACAGTGATCCTTTCTAGTAGTTATTATATAAAAATAGCAAAATAAAATTGCTTTCAAAGAGTCACCACAATTACCAAACAAAGGCTTACAAGTAATAATGCAAAAACAAGATTACATGATCCTCCAAATTCATTTTAATTTGTACTTTTGCTTTCAGGTGTAACACGTCCCTTTTGATAGATTACTGCCACAATGATGGTACGCATAAGTACATTCTAATCGATGTCGGCAAGACCTTTAGAGAACAAGTTCTCCGGTGGTTTGTTCGACACAGAGTCCCTTCCGTTGATTCGGTGAGACCTTCACGGTTCATTTTCAGTCAACTAAAGCTCCCAAGGATCAATCCATACAGATGACAAGAGTAAGATAATTCTGTGCAGTGCAGATTATTCTGACTCATGAGCACGCGGACGCTGTCTTAGGTCTGGATGATGTATGGGTGGTACAGTCAAGTGATCATAGAAATGATATTGACCGACTTCCTATTTTTCTCACCCAATTTACAATGGACAGGTCATCCTAGCTTTCCAAATGGACTAGCCGTACCATATTAGTCATCCAACTACATATCATATAACAGCAGCTGTTAATTTTACAGTGTTGCAGCAAGATTCCCACAATTGATGAAACAAAAGCTAGAGGAAGGTGATGAAGCCCAAGTAGCTCAACTTGACTGGAGGATAATCCAGGGTGACGTTGACAAACCATTTGTATCATCAGGGCTAGAGTTTGTTCCCTTGCCAGTAAGTCTCACTATTGTGAAGTGCTGCTCTGATTTTGCTATGTTTGCTCTCTGAAATGGCTAGCTTGCTATTCTCTGTTCAGGTCATGCACGGAGAGGATTATATTTGTTTAGGTTTCCTATTTGGGAGGAAAGCGAGAGTTGCATATTTATCTGATGTCTCAAGATTTCTCCATACCACAGAGCACGGTATGATGTTTCTGTCCTCCATCATTCTTCATTCAAATATAGAATGCTAGTTTCTCTGAGTACCATGGCATAATAGTTGATAATCGCACAAAACTTTTCTTTTAGTACCTTATTCAGAAAATCACATCATGAGTTATATAAGTTAATGAATTAGAAGGGGTATGCAAGAAAAAAAGAATGTAGGTAGTCTTTCAAACTTACATTCAAAACTGTTGACCATATATAAGAGTGGAGGAATATAAAGATAATGCAGCATGTTTTTATCGTATTGTTCTGTACTAATCCTGTATGTGGAATTTTATATTTGTGGAATCGTGAGAAAATCACTGAAATTGGTAGCAGAATTCCGTGATTTGAAGTTTTGAACTAATCGAGTTCAACAATAAGATTATCCAATATTTTTCTCAGGTCTAGAATCTTAGTATCATGCAATGATTAAATAGCATTAATATGGCTGCAAATCATGGTCACAGACCACAAAATTAGTCGTCCTTCGTATTTGGATTCCCCTGAATTCGTGCTCTACTTTTCCTAGAATATGCTGCTGATGCAGTCTTCTCCTGCAGCAATTTCGAAGTCTGGTGCCGGACAACTTGATCTTCTTATACTTGAAACGAATCGGTTGGATGGGGTGGTAAGCCTGTGCCATATGCTTGTAATATGAAAAAACATGTTCGCTAAATCTTTCACACAAATAAGCTCCATATGTTGTCGAATCTGCTGATAGTCCGATACAGATTTTATTCTCTTTGAACAGGGAGATGCTCGCAGTTGCCATCTTACTCTGTCTCATGTTAACTTGGATTTTCATAACTCTGAATATGGTCTGGAAAATTGCAGCAATTAGGTGGAAAAATCTGCTGTTAAGCCATCTTGTTCTCCATGAAACTAGCCTAGAACAGGATAGCTTAAAGCAAACAGTATTGAGTTAGTTTGATCGAACCTTTGGAACCATGCCTGCTAAGATGTTATAATCAACCTTATTTTCCCCTCAGTATCCAATGCTGATGTCATATAATTTTGCAGAGTCTTGATGCTATAAAGAGGATATGCCCTAAGAAAGCTCTGTTGATTGGAATGAACCACGAGTTTGAACATCACAGAAAACCAGTTGCTGGCAGAATGGTCTCGCAGGTGCGTGTGGTTGCTAGAACATTTTATTCTGTTCTGTCTAAACTAATGTCTGAAGTCTGTATTCATATAATTACAGAGAAGGAATACCAGTACAACTAGCTCATGATGGCCTGCGCATCTTCATTGACCTGTAATAAGGTATGCATTATGGGATGCAATGCAATATTTCAGCAACACTACGTTCAAAACATATTTCAGCAACACTGTTTTGTGGTTATCTTTTAACAGTATCGGTAATATCATTGTAGATTACTGTAAGACTACTAAATTCGTATCTCCTTTGCGGCTTTGCTTATTTCAACAGGAAACAAAGTTCAACTCGTGTATAAATTCAGTGATTACTCGATTTTTTTTGTGGCATATCTACACTTGGTCGTACTAGTTCCATTGATATTATTTATACTAAATTAACATGTTAGAAGGATAAAGAATATGGGCCTTCACTAGTCTTATGAAGGTACAACCTTTTTCGTGATAAATTGTAATACTCCTTACTCTCAGCTCTCAACTTGTCTACAGCTCCAGTAGTGAAAGTGCTGAGCCTGAATAGTCCGAAACAAAAAAAAAATGCTGAATAAACATTTGCATCACTTGAGTTTTCCTAAAATGCACAATAAAAGAATGAATGTTATAAAAATCATAACAAAAATATAAAAAATCTTTAGGCATTGCATTCACCTAGGTGTTTGGAATTTGTACTAAATAAAAAGGGGAAATTGATTATTTACCCACCTCTTAGACGCATTTTCGTATTTTACCCTCATTCTCAATGTAATTGGTATTTTACCCTTCTCTTAGTCTGTTGGTCATTAAACACCCTGTTTTCATTATTTTATTCATTTTATGTGGTTTTCCGTTATAGGCACGTGAAATGTCAGTTTTGCCCCTCGACCGCGACTCCTCCTCTGCCCTGTTGGTGTTCACGGACACGCAATGCAGCTCCATGATCAGAAGAGACCGCTGCACCGGCACGCATGGCGGTGGCGGGGTTAGCGCCCGCGGCGCACTAGGCAACCGCAAGATCGACACGGGCGGCAGCGGCAACATCAGCGTGGGCGGCGCGCGCAGGCGGCGGAGGTGCTGGACACCGCGAAGCGATCAACCCACGCGAAGTCGAAGAGCAGCTCCGACAGGTCTCCATGGTGAGGCTGTCGTGGTCGAGGCGTAGGAAGTCGGAGTCCCAGGCGGCGAGAGACTCAGGGCCTCACCGCTCACAGCGGCTAGGGCGTGCTTGGTCCAGAACTGGATGACCCTCTCGACGGCACGCGAGGACACCCCTGTCTCCAGCGGATGGGAGCTTGTCCCACGTCGACGCGACGAACACCTTCCCTTCGGAACTCTGGAGGAGGAGCACCTTCGCCATGGGAACGAGCTCGAAGGCGAGGGTAGGGGGTGGCAGCGCCGGCGGTCGTGTGGTAGGCGATGGGATGAAAGGTGGAGGCAGCGAAACTAGGAGGGGGGAGGGGGAGGCCGGTGGCTGTGGCATGCCTACAAGGTGATGTGGACTGTGGAGGCGCGGGGGAGGAGCAACAGCGGGGGACTATGTTCTCTAATTGAGGGGACAAACTGACATTTCGCGTGCCTACAACGAGAAAACCGCCAGGAATGAATGAAATAATGAAAAAAAAACTAACATTTCGCATGTCTATAACGAGAAAACCGCCGGGAATGAATGAAATAATGAAAACAGGTGTTTAATGAACCAATAGACAAAGAGCAGGATGAAATAGCAATTACATCGGGCAGGGTAAAATTTGAAAAAAAAAAACGTCTAAAAGGAGGGTAAATAATAACTCCCCAAATGATAATGACGCAAGGGGTTCTTTTCAAAATGAACAAACAATGGCGTGAAGGTTTGGAATTGGCACCGAGTGAGAACAACGTTGTCGTTTGTGTGGACTTTGTGTGTTAACCTTGTAATTGAAGCAATCGATTGACCACTTCAAATCTATTAGTGCCCAAGCTGGGTTGACGTTATCATACAGCATTTCATGCATATTATGTAGGATTTCAATTCATATTTGTCAAAACACCAAGGAATCTTGTAAGTTTATGTAATCGTCTACATTCCCTAATTTGAAAAGGCTTTTTTTTGTTGATGAGATTATTCTAAAAGGTTCAAAAATATAAGCTAGTGATCTGAAAAATAGAAGAAACATGAACTCTCAGTATTGTACTAAGAATTCAACAATTTGTATAATACAACACCGAGAAGGATCAAACAATAGCATCTGTGCAGCCCCTTAATCAAGATTCAAAAGTTATTTAGCAAACGTGTTATGATGGTGACTATATTTATATGGGTGGTCGATTAAAGTGGAGTAACTTTTTAATAAAATTTGCATAGTAGTATTACTTGCATGATGCTCCAATGGATCTTGACAGTATACTCAAGCTGGTGAGGATAGCTTAAGCATGATGCTCGAGTGGAGTAACTTTGTAATAGAATTTGCAGAGTAGTAATACTAACATGATGCTCCATTTGCAGAGTTGCACCAAAACGGTTTACCCAAAAGCTTAAGCTAGTGAGAAAGGTGAAAATATACTTTAATAGAAACAATCACGGCAAGATAAAAAAAAGGTTTTGCGAACCTGATTGCAAATTCTTTAAGCATAACCTAAAAAAGTAGGGATCGTCGCTCCATTACAACCCTCTCAAACTTTTAGGATTATCGGATCTTTGCGCTATATAAGAATCTAATGCTAAATAATAACATACATACTCTCTCCGTTCTACAAATGACTGACGTTTTAGCTATTGGAAAGTGTTCTCCTTTAACTGACATTCTAGGATTCCAAGGTGATGTTGGCACAATTCTTCCCAAACTGCCCGTGGTTCTATTTAATGCTTCAACAACATTTAATTTTCGGGTTGATTAGGGGAAAAAGGAGATCAAAAGACAATGTCACGACCCGACCAGGGGGTCATCCGAGTGGACCTCCTAGAACTCCCAAAAAGTCCATCAGGACCTCTCAGGAGGTCCAGCAGGACTACTCGAGGGAACCTCCAAGACCACTCAGGAGGTCCAGCGGGACTACTCGAGGGGACCTCCATGACCACTCAGGAGGTACAGTAGGACCACTTAGAGGTCCGGAGACCTGACCCGAGGTGGTCTCGAGACCCAGGACCTTCCCAAATGCCACGACCAAACCTGGGGGAGATCAAGAGACCCAACCCAAGGAGGTCGCGGGACTTGGAAAAGCCCTACATCTCCTGTGTTCCGAACTAGTCCCTAAGATCAACAGCTAGTTCACACAGCAAAACAAGTGATAATCATACATCAACGAGAAATTTATTTACAGCAAAAGAGTTGATTACAAGATTGGCATACAAGCCGACAAAAGGCAACTTTACACAACGGAATCAAAAGACAAGTCCATCCAATACACCACAGGCAATTGGCTGGAAGGCGTAGCCTAGTCGTCCAAGACCTCTTGGTCCTCAGCAAAAACCTCTTCACCTACTCAAAAGATTAATTCAAGCAAGAGTAAGCACAATAACCGTGCTCGCAAGTCACACCCGTCAATTAACAGAATGATATGCATAAATGGATACCACAATGGAGAGCTTATAAGGTTGTTTTGCATAAAGCCATATTTCTTTCAAGGTACATGTAATAAGTTTCAAAGCATATTACACCATTCATAAAATTCATTTTCCAACACAGTTTTGATTGATTCATAACGAGATGGAAGGGTGAAGGATAACATCCTATCACCAGGCTAACCGCCAGGGCTCCCCGCCCAAAACCCACTGGATAGAAATTCAGAACCAGCTTTGAAAAGCATTTGAAAACACAAAACCAAAGTCTAACTTGGAGATGGCTAGCATGTCCATGACCGTGGACATGGCTATTCGAATAGATTTTCACTCTGCAGAGGTGTACATATTTACCCACAAGAGATAATAAATTATACTGTCCGCCCACACACTTCCGAAGGTGTGTGACTAAAATATTATCGCAAGGCCTTTACAATGCTCCTTCTCACCACAGTCCCCCTCGCTAAGGTTTCACCCCCATTGGGCTACCCCCCCCCCCCGCAGGGTTCAGGCCCCCTCTTGCGCTAGGCTGGAATGTAAGAAAGTAGGTCATGAAGGACTACCCACACATCCAAAGGGACAACCATGGTGAGACATTGCAAATTATTAGGCCAGGTCCCGCCCATACAAGACTTGTGGTTGCACGAAGGGGCATAGCAAAGTAACGCTCGAAGACTAGTCATTAATTGACTTAGGCGACAACCTCAACCTTGGGGCGTCGACTCACACGACCCCCGTGCATTCCCCATGCACCCACCATACAACCAATCAAGTTTCGCCCAAGTTCAAATCCTTTTTCCAATATTTGCCTTTGAAAACAGTACCAATTTCCATGACAACCTAATGCCATGGTTAAAACAGTTGAGATAAAACATTGATCTTTGGTAAAAACTTCCCAAATCAAGATTTTGGTCTAAGCATAACTAAGCATTCCTTTTTTCAAGAGGTCCTGGTCATACTAAGGTAGGAACCAGGTTTTAACTAAGATGACAACAAGTTCAGCTGTAATGTTAACATGGCCATACAAAGGAGTTAGGTCTAACTATGAGTCTAAACACTAGTATTGAAATACTAAGTAAAATATGCATGCAGTACTAAGCTTGAAACAGAAAGTACATAGGTTGAAATAATGGGTGTCAATATAATCAAGGGTATGACTTGCCTTGCTCGAATGATTGGGGGTCTTCCTCCTCAAGGAACTCAGCTCCTCGGCGTCGCCACAATCTACACGAAGGACAAAACCAACTCAAAACAAAACTCACATAAAAACCAAAAGAACTTCAAAGAAAGCACCACTAGAACCAACAAAAGAGCTTTGAAGGTTTGGAAGAGATCGAGAGAGCTGGTCGGAGGAGGTCCAAAGCTGGGAAGGGAGGTTAAAGAGCTGGCTAGGAGAGAGCAAAAGAGTTGAAATGAGGAAGAAGGCAAGGATAGGGAGCTGCTCAAGCTTATAAGCCAGGGCTGCTGGGAGTTTCAAGGGCACACGTGTTCAAGGATGGGTAGAGAAGGGGACGAGAGCAGGTAAAGGAGGGGACAAGAGGGAAAGAGAGGTACCACGGAGGTGACAACATTTAATGCACTGCAGCGACATTAAATGTTCAGAAACTTTCTGTTGCAAGCGTGCAGAAAGGGGAAAAACGGACAGGGTTGGCTCAAACAAAGAGGTTAGTCAAAGCAACAGGAAAAAGTCATGGCCAAAGGAGAGGTCCAACTACGAGGTGGTCGTAGGAGGTGGTCCTACGAGAGGAGGTCCTGAGGAGGAGGTCCCGCAGAAGGCAAAGGAGGTCTTGTCCCACCAGGGGGGTCTTTGCAAAAGGCCAGAGGTCGCGACCACGAAGGGTGGTCGTAACCGAAGAGGGTGGTCTTTGCAAAAAGACCAAAGGTCATGACCACAAGGGTGGTCGTGACCAAAGAGGATGGTCTTTGCAAAAAGACCACAGGGTCGCGGAAAGGAGGAGGTCCAAGGGATGAAGGAAAAGGCGCAACGAACCAGAGCCATACGATCTTGATCGGGTGGTCCAAGGAGATAGGTACGTTCGGACCATCCGAACGCTTCCTCTCAATCGGGCCATCCATACAAGATCTAATGGTCCTTGGGAGGGGAAGGCGCGCACAAGATCAGGACTTAAGGGAGGTCTAGACAACGAGGAGTTTCAATAGGTGAGATTTCAAAGGGGAAAAGATCTAACGGTGAAGATCCAAGGAAAGAGGTCTAAGGAGGTCCTAACAGCTAGGGTGGAGCCAAGGGAGATCCTAATGGTCAAGATAAGATCAGAGGAGGTCTCAACGATCACGATGAGATCAAAGGGGGTTTGAAACACAAACCCGAGCTTAGAAAAGCTCGAGGGTGGTCGTGACTTAGAAGGGAGGTCAGAACCACAGGGAGGTCTGGACAACAAAGAGGTCCAAACACAAAGAAGGTCTAGACCTGAGGAGGTCTAAACCAAAGAGATGGGTTGGTCGAGGAAAAACAAAGCAAGCACGAAAAGGGACGGAACACCAGAGCCCCAACACTCCATCAAACCGACAAACCCAACAAAGAATGTAGTTGTAGTTTGAGTTAGTCAAGTGAAAACCATTCCGAAATCTCAATTTAAGCTTTTAGACTACAATAAAACCAAGGGTTCATTTTATTTTGAAATTTGCAAAAAGCTCCAGAAAACCAGGGTGTTACAGACAACACCTCATTGAGGCCATCCACTCGCACTGCGCGCACCATAGCCACCACCAGCACCGGGAACCGCCACAGAAAGTCACCGTAGCGATCAAACCCGCGCGAAGTCAGAGAGCAGCTCCAAGAGATCGTCGTTGAGGCGGAGCTGTCGAGTGGCGGCGGTTGCCTCCATGGGAGGCTGTCGTGGTCGAGGTGGCGCTGGAAGTCGGCGTCCCAGGCAATGAGGGACTCAAGGGGCTCGCCGCTGCCAGGGCGTGCTTGGTTCAGAACTAGACGACCCTCATGAGGGCATGTGAGGGCACCCCGGTCTCTAGCGGTCAGGCGCTTGTCCCACGTTAGCACGACGAGCACCTTTGATGGAGGCGGGGTGCCCGATCTTTCGATGAGATTGATAACTATCGATTTTTGGTGGAGGTGACTCTCGCGATCCGACTACAAACGTACGATGACACTTGCGTCTTAGCAATCGTTGAACCAACTTCGAGATGTTATTGACCTTGCTGGAAACACAATCAACCTGAACACGAGGTTCAATTCCTGCAAGCAATCGAAGAACTAGCAAGAATAAGATGTAGGCAATCTGTTATTGCAAATAGGATTGTAGCATTTATGGTATTGAAAACAAAGATGGGATCCCGAAGGCTGTCTTGGCAGGTGGTCGACCGACACAACTGAAGAATAGAAGTTTGCATAATGGCTAAACCTAAACTCAACGAAATCCGAGTTCTAGCAAAGGGAGGCGGTGGCTCCTATATGGGAAGATGACTAGGGGTGACGGCCAGGGAAGTAGACGCACGCCCCTAGGGTTACAAGGCCCATGGACCCAAGAGGATTGTGGCCGGCTGTCGGCACCCCGGGTATACAACCCTATGACCCTTTGTTCATTCCGAACTAGTCCCATGATCAGTAGCTAGCTCGTACAGTTACAACAAAGATGTAATCATAACCATACAACCAAGTAACGATGAAGCAGACAAATTAGTATTACTTAGTAGCAAAAGGACTTTATGGTAAGTCTTACAGAGTGCGCCACACAGGGCCTAGCAACAAAAGACAACTTGCAGCGGAAATAAAATATTTCGTGGTGGCTAGTCGACATGCCTACAAGCAATCGAGTGGAGGATGTGACCTAGTTCGCATAACCCTCGAAGTACTCCTCTTCATAGAATTCCAAGCACCCTGGGTCTTCTTCAGAGACTGATAAACCAGAGGGCATAAAGTCGTAAGTACTTTGAATGTACTTAGCAAGCTGTAGGGAAATGTATGCAATTATTATTCATGCTAGGCTTGACAAGGATAGCTTTATGTTTATTTTGCAGAGAGAAACATTTAACAGTAAATACGATAAGTAGATTGTAAAAGCACAATTTTAAAGATTAATACATAAGTAACAAGTTTCTCGGAAAACAACAAGCAAACTTCCCAACCATTCCACCCAAACCATTATTCCTACCATTTTTGACGAAAAACTCTACCCCTTGCGTGAAATCTCCGGGCATGACTATAACCGGGGACACGACTATTCGAATAGTTTTCTGCAGAGGTTGTACAACTTTACCCACAAGAGATAATTGACTTGTAATGTCCGTTTAACACACTACCGAAGGTGTGCGACTAAGTCATTATCACAAGGCTTTTACAAAGCTCTGTTTTGATTCGGTTCTGCTTGCTAAGGATTCACTTCTAACGGGTCTTACTCCCGCCAGATTCATGCCCCCTCTTGTGCCGTTCTCAACTAAAACAGAACCGACTCAAAGCATTGCTAATTAGTTGGCTAGGTTCACCCCATCCTGGACATGTGGTTGCACGGTATGATCCAGATCAATGGTTCAAGGTTAAGTTCTTAGTTGGCTATTCAGGCAAGACTAATCCACGTCCCAATGCGCTTTACGGCACCCACACTCACCACCGCCCACTCGCCCGAGCATAAAATATTTTCGGTTCAACCCGACCAAAGACCACCCTAGGCTTGGCACAACATCTTTTAATAATAGTGGCCGCGCCACAATTCTATAATTCATTTAGTCATGTTTATTCATACGAGCATGTGATCATGAGTCCCAACGTACAACTATAGCATGGCTAAGCATATTACGATACCCGTGTTGGTAGTTTATAACTGTCCAACTAAAATAGCCCATCCTATGGTGTCCAAGGGTTCATGTTATTCAAGGATACATGTCATTTGCAATTTATCAAGGAGGCATACATCAATTAGGCAGTTATTTATCCCCGAAACCATTTATTGTAAAACTAGTGATGCATTTTTATATCAAACAATATAGTTTATAAAAGGGGTACGGCATGGTCAAAGGTCTACGACTTGCCTTTGTTGAAGAGTTGAGGTGCTTCAGTCGTCAGGTCCGAGAAATCTTCTGAAACGCCAGAATCTACACGTTTGAACAAAGCCAAATAAATAAAACAACTCCAAATAAATTCCAAATAAATACTAAATTAGCACTAACATCAAGAGGAGGATTTTATATGAATTTAGAAATTTGAATCACTCGAATCGAAGTTCGAATGAAGAAGTTACGGCCTCCAGAAGTTGGAAAAACACATGAAATGATGGAATTAGGGTTTTTCTAGATTTTCTGGATTATTTTTTGTAAAGGAAATTCGGATTATTGCATTAGATGACGTCAGCAAGGATTTTTTGGCCAAAAGAAATAAATGAAAAGAAATTGACATGTGGGGCTCACTGTCAATGAGAGGGTGCATGTGGACTTGGTCTACATGGTTTGGGAGTAGGGTTTAGGTCGATCGCCACACGGGTAGCCGACGTGGCGATGGCCCTGGCCCGCGACAGCAAAAGGACGGAAGTGGCGGTGAGGTGGTGGCCACATCAGCGAATTGCGATGGAGGCTCGGGCGCGGTGCTCGCCGGCGCTACACGCCACGGCGAGCCCGATGGGTGGTACGAAAAGAGAGAGGGTGGTGCACTGAACCTGATGCTCTCGGTTGCAGCGCGAGAACGGGGAGAAATGGCCGGCGGCAAGAGAGATTAGCGGCGGCGAAAAGAGGGCTACGGTGGCAATGGTGCTCCGTAGGCGGGGTGGTGAAGCGGGTGTGCGCACGAGATGCGCCGCGACGAGGCGATGCCGGCGGCGGAGGCGGAGGCGACCGGGGATGCTCGACGACGGCGCTAATGGCGGCGATGAGTTCTTTGGTTGCGGAGTTTCACGGGCGAAATACGGAGTAGGAAGGACGGGAGAGAGGGGGTGGGTTGAGGGAGACGAGAGAGGAGGAGAAGGGGTGTCGAGGGTGCTCCTTTATAGGGCATGGGGAGGGCTGAGGGAGAGGGTAGCGGTATGGGTGTCGGCGGTTCGGTGGTAGAGGTTCAGGTACGAAGGCTAAGGTTGGGGTGGTGGTGCGTGCAAGTGGGCGTTGGTCGGTGGTGAAGGACGCCGCCTTTAATGCACTCGTGGGTAGGGCGAGTCGGTGGAAGACATGGCATCGGCGTGGGCGCCACCGTGCCCACTTGGCACGGCGCTGCTGTCGCCAGAACAGCGGCCCCACATGGCAGCAGCAGTGAGAGCGGGAGGCGGCGCGGGCGGTTGGCGATGGGCGCCGTCCGATTTCGATCAGACGGTCCACAATCGGGGGAGGCACGGGCGCGCGCGGAGCGGGTCGAAATGGGCCGCGGGAAGGGAAAAGGAGATCGGGTCGAGGGAGATTCGGCCCAAGGCTTTTTAGGGGATTTTAAATACATTTCTGATTAAATAAATGCCAAAAAACCAAAAAAAGCTTTTAGAAAATAGCTATTAAAGTCTAAAAATTCTAGAAAAATTCACATAAGTCCCTTGAATTATTTATAACTTAATAAAAATACTTTTAACTATACTTTAGCTTTTAATTTTTCAAACAAAATAGATTTTGACTTTAGGACAAAGGAAAAACCAATTCTAAAATCCAGAAAAAGCAAGAAAAGACTTAAAATCCAAATAAAATCCAAAAAACTCAAATAAACTAACTTTTTAATTTAATTGAAGTTGGATTAATTAAATTTAAATGGTTTTTGATTTCTAAATTTCAATTTAAGATTTTGCAACTTAAACCAAATGGTTATTTTTATAAAAAAAATTCAAATTTTTTCAAAAACTCTGCAAATTCGGGATGTTACACCGGCTGGGCTGGAGTTTGAAGCTAAGGTTGGATCCATTTTAAAGTAAACTTGATAAGCTCTCAATGAAGTCCAAGAACGTCCCAAACGAAGTCCATATGAAGAAGTTACAACCGTTTGAACTTAGTGATGTCGCAGCAATCCGAACTCGAATCCAGAACGAGCCCAACTCGAACTCTTGCTTGGCTCGGACACAAAGTGACGTGATGATCTCCATTATACCTTTTATGCTTGTCTATGACTTCACATACCTCTCCTTGGTCCTTTCCCATATTCCTAAGCATAATTAAATCACTGGCATTAGGTAGCGATCTATTCTCAGTAATATATAAACCTATGAACGAATTCACCTGGTGATTAAGTTGGCAAGCACGAGCTCGAGTAATTGGTCCTTGTAACACTAGTTGTGGATCAGTTGTGTGTGTAGACGCGGTTGTATCCAAGTTAGGGATGTCCCCATCATCCTCCCTTTCTTGCATTTGAGTCGTCCTCGACTAAAGCTCATCCTCTTTTCCCAAGTATGGCTTCAAATCTATAATGTTAAATGTGGGACTAACCCCAAAATCTACAGGCAGGTCGAGCTTGTATGCATTATCATTAATCTTTTCTAACACTTTGAAAGGACCATCAGCTCGAGGCATCAATTTTGACTTTCTCAATTCAGGGAATCTATCTTTTCTCAAGTGCAACCAAACAAGATCTTCTGGTTCAAAAGTTAAATATTTCCTCCCGTGACTACCAGCAAGTTTATATTTAGCATTTATGCGCTCTATATTCTCCTTAGTTGTCTCATGCATTTTTTAAAATCAATTTAGCACGTTGTTTAGCATCAAAGTTCAATTTATCCGAAGATGGAATAGGCATTAAATCAATAGGAGCGCGAGGCACAAAACCATAAACAACCTCAAAAGGGCACATCTTTGTAGTAGAATGCAATGAACGATTATAAGTAAACTCAATATGAGGCAAGCATTTTTCTTATATTTTTAAATTCTTTTTCAACACAACCCTAAGTATTATAGATAAAGTTCTATTCACAACTTCAGTTTATCCATTAGTTTGGGGATGACAAGTAGTAGAAAATAACAGATTACTCCCTAATTTAGCCCATAAAGTTCTCCAAAAGTGGCTAAGAAATTTAGCATCACGATCTGAAACTATAGTATTAGGCACACCATGCAAGCGAACAACTTCACGAAATAATAAATCAGCAATATGGGTAGCATCAATGCTCTTATGACATAGTATAAAGTGGGCCATCTTAGAAAAATCTATCAATAACCATGAATATACTATCACTCCCTTTCTTTGTTCTAAGCAATCTTAAAACAAAGTCCATTGAAATATCTTCCCACAGAACGCTAGGAACAGGTATAGGCATATATAAACCATGAGGATTAAGTCGTGATTTAGCTCTTTGACATGTAGTGTAGTGAGCAATGTAGCGCTCGACGTCCCATCTCATCTTTGGCCAATGATCAACAAGTATATTCTCTGTTTTCTTCATGCCAAAGTGTCCCATGAGCCCGCTTCCATGCGCTTCCTGTAATAACAAACGAACGGAGCTAGCTGGAATGTATAGCTTGTTAGCTCTAAACAGAAACCCATCATTAATGATAAATTTGTTCTACGTTTTTTCTTCTGTACAATTCAACAATATATCTGTAAAATCAGCATCATGCACATATTGCTCTTTAATAGTCTCCAATCTAAAAATTGTGAAAGCATGGTATATCTCCTAGACAAAGCATCAACAATATCTCCTAGACAAAGCATCAACAATAACATTCTCCTTTCCCTTCTTGTGTTTTATGACATAAGGAAAAGACTCAATAAATTCAACCCACTTTGCATACCTACGGTTCAGTTTACTTTAACTTCGAATATGCTTCAAAGATTCGTGATCAGAATATATAACAAATTCTTTGGACCATAAATAATATTGCCAAGTTTTCAAAGTTCGAAATAGTGCATATAATTCTTTATCATAAGTAGAATAGTTCAAACTAGGCCCACTCAATTTCTCACTGAAGTATGCTATATGTTTACTTTTTTGTAACAATACACCATCTAAACCAATTCCGCTGTCATCACATTCTAGTTCAAAAATCTTATTAAAATCAAGGAGTTGGAGTAGTGGTGCATATGTTAACTTATCTTTCAATGTGATGAAGGCGTTCTCCTGTGCGGCGCTCCAAACAAATGGCACACCCCTCTTGGTAAGCTCATTCAATAGTGCAGCGATGGTGCTGAAACCCTTTACGAAGCGGCGGTAGAATCCAGCAAGTTCTAAAAAGCTTCATACATGTGTGACCGTGTTAGGAGTCGGCTAACTCTGTATTGCTTCAACCTTGGCTTGATCAACTTCAATTCCCTGTGGAGTAACAACATAGCCAATAAACGCGACTCGATCGGTGCAAAATGTGTACTTCTCAAGGTTACCAAATAAACGTGCACCACGTAAAGCATTAAAAACAGCACGTAAATAGTCAAAATGTTCCTTTAAGGATTTGTTGTATATCAATATGTCATCAAAATAAACCACCACAAATCTACCAATGAAAGCACACAAAACTTCGTTCATTAGTCTCATGAAGGTGCTAGGTGAACCAAAAGGCATTACTAACTACTCATATAACCCGAACTTAGTTTTAAATGCTATTTTTCATTCATCGCCTAATTTCATACGAATTTGATGATATCCACTACGCAAATCAACCTTCGAGAAAACAACAGAGCCACTCAATTCATCAAGCATATCATCTAACCTAGGAATAGGATGACGATACCTAATGGTGATATTATTGATTACTCTACAATCTACACACATGCGTCATGATCCATCTTTTTTAGGCAATAAATGACCAGAATAGCACAAGGACTAAGAGATTCACGCACATACCCTTTAGCAAGTAATTCTTGAACTTGGCGCTGAATTTCTTTAGTTTCTTTCGGATTGGTCCTATATGGTGCGCGGTTGGGCAGTGATGCGCCGGGAATTAAATCAATTTGATGCTCAATCCCTCGAAGCGGTGGCAACCCCGGCGGTATGTCCTTCGGAAAGACGTCGTTGTACTTCTGCAAAATGTTAGTGACAGCAGGAGGCAAAGAAGAAGGTATATCCTCAAATGAAAACAAGGCTTCTTTGCAAAATAATGCATAGCAAACAGAATTACTAGCATCCAATTCAGTCATATCAGATTTGGTAACAACAAAACTAGCACCTTTTAATTTAATTTCTTTATTCTTCACATGAGCATATTTAGATTCTTTCTTCTTATGTTGCTCAAACTCTTTTGCTAAAATCTAATTTTCGCTCTTAATATTCTCCTGATTTTTCTCTCTACTAGCTCTAGTAAGTTCATCTTTAATAATTTGTTCAGGAGTCATAGGATGCAGCACAATTTTTTTTCCTTTAAACATGAGAGAGTATTGATTATTTGTACCATGATGCATACAATCAGTATCGTGTATTGCCAAGGTCTTCCTAATAACAAAGAACAAGCTTGCATAGGAACAACGTCGCAATCAACATAATTATGGTATGAACTCATAGAAAAATATACTCTCACCATTCGTGTTACCTTCAACTTACCACTGTTGTTGAACCATTGAATATGATATGGGTGGGGATGAGGGTTGGTCGGCAAAGCAAGCTTCTCCACCATATCCATACTCGCCAAATTGTTGCAACTCCCACCATCAACAATTATGCGAATCGAGCGTTCCTTGACAACGCCCTTGATTTGAAACAAATTATGGCGCTGGTTTTGCTCAGCACGAGAAACTTGAGCACTTAGTACGTGTTGCACTATAATACTCAAATACTTGTCAGCATCTTCGGCGCTAACATGTTTCGCCTCATGATCAGATTCATCATCATTTTCTGCAGGATCAGTTGCGCATGGCATATGTTTCATCATCAAAATCACTAGTTGAGAAATACCCACCATTATCGCGTATAATCAGTACGAGCTTGTTTGGACAGTCCTGCATCATGTGTCCATGGCCTTTGCACCGATGGCATTGAATATCGTTAATTCGTCATGTCGAAGAAACCGAAGATGAGATTTTTGCAGAAACTTGTGGTGCTGATTTGGCTGCTTCGGAAACTCATGGTGCTGGATTTGAAGTAGCGGGGCGCGGCTTGTTGTTGAAGGGTGGCGGTGGGGATGCACTGGTGGCCAGGGCAGTAGAGGTGCGTGGTGTCCATGAGTTTGTACACTTCACGTTCAGCTTTGCAAGCAAGAAATAATCAAATCTCCCTTCTTTTTCATTTGAGAACAACGTTGCCGTTTGTGTGGACTGTATGTTAACCTTGTAATTGAGGCAATCGATTGACCACTTCAAATCTATTAGTGACCAAGCTGGGTTGACCTTAACGATGTTGGTTCAGATTTGCCCATTGTTGTTGAAGGAAAGTTATTTCAAACCATGCAGCATTTCATTCATATTATGTAGGATTTCAATTCATATTTGTCAAAACACCAAGTAAGGAATCTTGTAAGTTTATGTAATCGTATACATTCCCTAATTTGAAAAGGCTTTTTTTGTTGATGAGATTATTCTAAAAGGTTCAAAAAATATAAGCAAGTGATCTGAAAAATAGAAGAAACATGAACTCTCACTATTGTACCAAGAATTCAACAATTTATATAATACAACACCGAGAAGGATCAAACAATAGCATCTGTGCAGCCCCTTAATCAAGATTCAAAAGTTAGTTAGCGAACGCTGTTATGATGGTGACTATATCATATGGGACTATGTTCTGTGACCGAGGGTCAAAACTAACATTTCGCGTGCCTATAAGGAGAAAACCGTTGGGAATGAATAAAATAATAAAATAATAAAAACGGGATGTTTAATGAACCAACAGACTAAGAAGAAGAGGATGAAATAGCAGTTACATCCGGTAGGAGGATAAAAATCTGAAAACGTATCTAAGAGGAGGGTAAATAATCAACTCCCCAAATGAAAATGATGCAAGGGGTTCTTTTAAAAATGAACAAAGAATGACGTGAAGGTTTGGAATTGGCACTGAGTGAGAATGGCCCTTTCTTTTTTAATTTGAGAACAACGTTGTCGTTTGTGTGGACTTTGTGTGTTAACCTTGTAACTTAGGCAATCGATTGACCACTTCAAATCAATTAGTGCCCAAGCTGGGTTGACCTTACCGAGGTTGGTTCACATTTGCCTTTTGTTGTTGAAGGGAAGCTATTTCAAACCATACAGCATTTCATGCATATTATGTAGGATTTCAATTCATATTTGTCAAAACACCAAGTAAGGAATCTTGTAAGTTTATGTAATCGTATACATTCCTAATTTGAAATGGCTTTTTTTGTTGATGAGATTATTCTAAAAGGCTCAAAAATATAAGCAAAGTGATCTGAAGAATAGAAGAAACATGAACTCTCACTATTGTACTAAGAATTCAACAATTTATATAATACAACGCCGACAAGGATCAAACAATAACATCTGTGCAGCCCTTAATCAAGATTCAAAAGTTATTTAGCAAACGCTGTTATGATGGTGACTATATTTATATGGGTGATCGATTAAAGTGGAGTAACTTTTGAAGAAAATTTGCATAGTAGTATTACTTGCATGATGCTCCAATGGATCTTGACAGTATACTTAATCTGGTGAGGAAAGCTTAAGCATGATGCTCCAGTGGAGTAACTTTGTAATAGAATTTGCAGAGTAGTAATACTAACATGATGCTCCCATTTGCAGAGTTGCACCAAAACAGTTTACCCAAAAGCTTGTAGTGAGAAAAGGTGGACAATATACTTTAACAGAAACAATCACGACAAGATAAAAAAAGATTGGCAAACCTGACTGTAAATTCTTTAAACACAACCTTAAAAAGTAGGCATCGTCGCTCTATTACGACTCTCTCAAAACTTTTAGGATCATCGGATCCTCGCGCTATATAAATCGTACTACACTAGTTAACTATAGCCAGCACTTTAGCTAGCTAATTACAAACTACTGATACACTGCTAATTAAGGAAAACAACCATGCTTGCAACCGTGCAAGAAGTATCATCATCTCTCTTCCTCCTACTCGTCTTCCTTGGGACGGCAACGCTCGCCGCGTCGACGGCCGGACGAGCCGTGTCGTTGCCTGGCTGCCCAGACACGTGCGGCAACGTCTCCATCCCCTACCCGTTCGGCATCGGCGACCGCTGCGCCGCTGGCGGCCTGAATCGCTACTTCAACCTGACCTGCGACGACACCGTCCAGCCGCTGAGGCCCACGGTGGGTGACCCTGGCATGCAGGCCGAGGTCGTCGACGTCTCTCTGGAGCGTGGCGAGCTGCGCCTGAAAGGCTTCATCAGCTACATCTGCTACACGTCGTCCACCTCTTCCACGAACGTCACAGGCGGCTTCTACCTTGATGTCACGCCGCTCCGCATCTCGCCGTCGCGCAACCAGCTCACGGTGATTGGGTGCAGTACGCTGGGTCTGATCGGCGGCGTCCGCGCGGGCCACTCTGACGACGACTTGTACGCCACCGGCTGCTACTCCTACTGCGGCAGCCTGAACGGCACGGACCCCGACGGCGCGCCGTGCGCCGGACGGGTGCTGCCAGGTGCCCATCTCGGCCGACCTTGGCTACCTCGGCACGACGTTCGCGAGCAACTGGACGAGCACCGCGTGGAGCTTCAACCCGTGCTTCTACGCCATGATCGCCGAGGCCGGGTGGTACAGCTTCCGGCGGCGCCACCTCGTCGGCCGCCTCGGGTTCGTCAAAGAGACCATGGTCGTCCCCGTCGTCCTCGACTGGGCCGTCAGGGACGGCTGGTGCCCGGTGTCGTCGGGGGAGAAGGCGCGCCGGAAGCACGCTTGCGTGAGCGCGAACAGCCACTGCGTGAACTCGACCAATGGCATGGGGTACATGTGCAACTGCTCGCAAGGCTACGAGGGCAACCCCTACCTTGCCAACGGTTGCCAAGGAATCGCATGCTATACATCCGTCAAATAAATATTTTGGCGGATTTATTATTTTTAAGTCGTCGAAATTTTTCTAAAGTCTAAGTTCATTTTTGTGATCATTGAATTTGCATAGAGATTAATACATCATATGATTGAATGTTGCTTTAATAGATAAAAAAATATAACTTATACTTAAAAATAGTCACTTTATAAATAAACAACCCCATTAACTCTCTACTTCTGTTCAGACGTAGACGAGTGCACGCTGCGAAAGAAGGACCCCAAGTACGAGGATGTGTACCCGTGCAAGCACGGAATATGTATCAATACACCGGGGAGCTACCGCTGCAAATGCAAGGGTGGGACAAAACCAGATATGGCACAAATTTTGGATGCCAGCAAGTGCTCCCCATGGCTGCAAAAGTGGTCATAGGTAAGGAGTCAAAATTTTATCTTATCACGCATGCACCTATGTACTTCGATCTCGTGTAATACTTGTATTCAAGTTTTGAATTCGTCCATCCCATATAAGCTTTATGTCTCTAGCCACTCGAATGACTAATGGAAACGTCCAAGTGCATCTTAATTATTATATATGTGTAGACCTTGAACCGGTCTAGGTTGTTTGAAATCTAAAATATTGTTCCACTAATGAAAACAACAAAAGAGGTAGCGGTGGCAACGACAACCAAATATCCAATGATCCTATTATATATGCTTGCCGATTTTTCTTGAGATTATGAGTCATCTAGCTAGGCGTCTACTTTAAGAAGTATAGAGTGACTTCAATATTACCCCAAGCGAATTATCGGGATATATCCTAACTTCGGACATTTTGTCGGAGTGCTTTACCAGTTAGAATTCTCGGGATCGATAGAGTTACCTGGCAAGTTTTTCTATGCATGGAAATCGAGAATTCAAGACCATAGGAATTGGGCCTAGCTCAATTGGTGGGAGATATAGTTGTACACCTCCATCACTCATGTTCTGAGACGGTGGGAGCAAGATGATGTCGCCGAAGCAGCCGCTGACCACCATTCTCAACATCTTCTCCACGCTCTCCTTCATCAAGCTGTTGCTCCTCACCAACTCCTCCGCAGCCCCCGCCTTCTCCACGCACCCCCGCCGCTCCGTCGTCGTCGTCGTCGCGCGCGCCATGCCGGTGCTCATGTTCGGCTTCTCCCTGCAGCTCCTCGCTCTCAAGGCGGTCAACTCCGGCCAGGGAGCCGCCACCCCCTTTGTCACCAACAGCATCGAGGAGCCCAGGGGGATGAGGAGGGCCAACCAGCTAAGGGCGTGAGGACAGGGGTGGGGCAACCGGGCGGGAGGACGGGGACAGCGGTGGACAGGGGCAGCGGGCCGTGTGGTGGGCGGGGCGGTGCAGGGCTGAGGATGATATTGGGACTGAGATGAGATTGGGGATTTAGAGTTGGTGGCGGCTGGGCTGAATCGTTGATGGCTGGGCTGGGCTGAATGGATATTAGCCCATGGTTTCGTCGGACCCACCTGTCAGCGTGGGTTGACGGGTAAGCGGGTGAGGCAGACACGGGTGGAGTTCACTCATGCTTGCTTACCCGATGGCCTGTTTTGTAGTAGTGTGGGCAGAGAATTTCCCTCATTTCCACACACTGTGGTAAAGAAAGCACCTCATGCCTGGCTCCATTAGGGCATTTGCCCACAAGCACGCTGTGTCGGGCACAATTGTCATTCCTAGGCGAGAGAGATCAATTTTGGATGCAAAGAACATGACTTCATTTGGGAACAGAGAACAGGATCAATTCTGGCATTCAAGTCCTTTACACTAATCTTTCAACATCCCCAACTTTGTAGTGAATCAATGTTGTTTTGCAGGCCTTAGTGCGTGCGCTATAATGGTGATGGCCCTGATATGCTTGCTAGTAATACTACTCCAGAGAAAAAACACATGATGGAGAAACAGGAGTACTTCAGGCAAAATGGAGGCCTCAAACTATACGACGAGATGGTCTCAAGGCAAGTTGACACGGTGCGCGTACTCACAGAAGAAGAGATCAAGAAAGCCACAAACAATTTTAGCGACGATCAGGTGCTTGGATGTGGTGGCCATGGGATGGTCTACAGAGGGACACTGGATGATCTCAGAGAAGTTGCCATAAAGAAGTCCAAGGTGATCGACGACGACTGCAAGGAAGAATTCGTGAATGAGATCATAATCCTTTCGCAGATCAACCACCGAAACATCGTCAGGTTACTGGGGTGCTGCTTGGAGGTGGATGTCCCGATGTTGGTATACGAGTTCGTCCCAAATGGAACCCTGTTTGAGTTCCTCCACCGTGATGCTCACCGGCCACCAATCTATCTGGATCTTCGCCTGAAGATCGCGGCGCAGTCCGCGGAAGCCCTTGCCTACCTGCATTTTCGACGTCCCGCGCTATCCTACATGGTGATGTGAAATCACTCAACATACTCTTAGACGATGGATTCAACGCGAAAGTCGCAGACTTCGGAGCATCGGCGCTCACGTCCATGGATGAAGACGAGTTCATCATGTTTGTGCAAGGAACCCTCGGCTACCTTGACCCCGAGAGCTTCGTCAACCGCCACCTCACCGACAAGAGCGATGTTTACAGCTTCGGGGTTGTCCTCCTGGAACTCATGACCCGAAAAAAGGCGATATACGTGGATAATTTCAGCGAGAAGAAATCATTGTCCTCTACCTTTCTCTTCTTGTTTCACCAGAACAATCTCAGGAGCGTGGTGGACCGCGAGATCATGGACGAAGCGGCCATGGAGGTGCTGTGGAAGCTCGCGGAGCTCGCCGCGCATTGCCTGAGCCCGAGGGGCGACGAGAGGCCCAGGATGAAGGAAGTCGCGGAGCGTCTGCAGGTGCTGAGGCGATTGGAAATGCAGGTAGTCGGAAGAAAAAGCACTGATCTGGTGGAACACTTCTACGGAGGATCAATGGGGCATGTACAATTGGACACGACGAATTACCAAAGCACGGAGACGGACAAGCTGCAATTGGATGTCAATCTTACACGGTGAAGCTTCTGCACTGCGGTTTTTCTCAAGGAAAATTGTATATATGGTTCTTGTTGTAGGCATGGTTGCAAAGACATGTACAACTCAATATACTGTTTGGTTTTTTTTTAAAGAGTACTGTTTAGTTACTTAGCAGTAATTAGTAGGGTGGTCCACGCATTTAGGTAGCTAGATTTGTTTGAAAATTTATAGTATCAAATAATATAACTTAGATGTTTGATAATATATTTACGTATCTTGTATGCTATTTAGATTTTTAAGACACCGTAAACATTGAAAATGACAATAGAAGTTTAAAGAAAAATACAATGTAATTGAAGTACGAGTTTTGATGGAAGAAATCATTGAGCATAATATGTTGTTGGGATTCTTAAAAACGTACGTGGCCACTCTCCATTATGCATGGATCATGTAGCTACATGCTCATATTCTTCCTTCTTTAGTTACTCTTTTCCAAAATGTACGCATGCACATATATCTCTATTTAATCTCAAACAATTCGTTGATTATGTGCATGGCAGATTTCATATTAGTTTATATGGTATTAGAGTACCTTGCTCACACATATACCGATGCATCATGGGCGAACTACTTTGAATTTATCTTCCTTTCACACGATTTACGCCTAACCGAACCGTGTGTCCTTTATCTTTCTCGCAGCCATAATTTTTCGCTTCAACCTCCAACAACAAGTCTAATTCTTGATCGATCCTCTCAGCTGCTACCCCTTTCAGTGCAATACTTTACCACATAGTTATCTTTTACTTCTCTCTGATTATTGCTTACTACTGACCATTACGACATCAACATGCACAAACATGCAACTGTCGCTAATCCCTATTAGGGACACCTGTCTCGCTCTCTTCGGTGGCTCCGAACATATTATCTATGACTGCATCATCTCTACCCCGAGCTCTTTGCTCCATTGCTTATGTATGTCCGTCCTTCTATTCGTACGGATGCATGCATGTATATACACATGCATGATGTTATATGTGCTTGATGTAATCTTCTCTTGTGTCGGTCGCTCTTTTTCTTCGACGTTCGCTAACTCAACGATGTTGCTTCCTCACTAATCGCGGTGACCTCCTATCTCCGCTGATGCCGGTATATCTGCTTTAGTCATTGTCTAATAATATGAAGAATCTTCTCGCCATCGCTGGGGATATCGTGCTCCTCATCAGTGATGGCATGCTCCTAGCTATCCAATGACCACATATCTTCTATAACTCATTTTCAATGTAAAGCTTCAATGCCAGTACTTCTCTATCATTGAGCTTCTTTGACTATTAACTTCTTCAACAACGTCAACGCTCAATACTCGTCGTTGCTGTAATATCTTATTTATTTAAAGAGAATATAAGGAGATGTAGGAGATTGAGATATCGTTGGAACTAATCTTGACTCATGTTATTTGTGTTGAGTATGTAGGTGTGTGTCCGTACGCGCCGAAGTGTAGTTGGTGCTGTGACCATGTGTTGCCGCATGCATCGTGTGGAGTTAGTGGATAGCTACTAGATGTGTTAGTGGAGTTAGTCTCCTGGAGAGTGGAGGTCATGGGCCAATCATGTAGTGGCCTTGCATGGCATAGAAAGTGGATCATGTGTACGCATTAGGGCATCTCCAATAGTTTGTCTCTAATACTCTCCATGTCATCTTAAGATAATATTAGAGACAATTATTCTAATAGTTTGTCTCTTAGGTTGTCTCTAATACCTTCACAAGTATTTAAGTTTTGCATGAATCAAATAACTATACTGATCAACACTAACTTCAATCTCTGTGACTTACATGTGTTGTTTGGTTACATCTACATATATAAACAAGCAGCAATTCTAATACCAAGCCTCACAAGCATTGAAGCTTTGCATGATTCTAACTCTAGAACTGAACAACAAATCGACGTATCATGTCATATATCATCCAAGAATCATGATATTCCCAATAGTGGCCCGTGACCATGGTACTGATGATCTGCAGCAGATCACTAGGATGAACTGGGGCCATAAACCTCGGCGTGTTGTTCCCCATGTTCATACAAGTGTTCACTGCAAAACAGAATGCATGATGTGAATAGACTGAAAACTGCAGGTGTTTTGGGTGCATACTAAACTGAAGCACGCCTACATGAAAAGGCTAACCAGGCATACATTTGTATCTCCGAGCTGTCGCAGGGAAATCGGTAATTAGCCCATCCACTACAGCACCCTGAACATATGCATTGATCTGTGCGGTCTGCAGGGACTGCACAAGATCGGTCTGGTAGGTTGTGAAATGGTGGTTTTCAGGGAAAACAGAGCTAGCATCAACAGAAACGGCACCGGCGAACTTTTTATGTTAGCGAGAGGAAGGTGCAGCGTCCCTGACATCTTCACTGATCATGTACACAAGGTCATACTTTGTTTGCTGCTTGAACTTCACCAGAACCGAGCTGTTGGTTGACTGAATCATAACTTTTTGGGCAGTTTGGTTGCTTAACCAGCATTGTCAAGGGCTTTGATAACTGCATCTACCAGGTCAAATCCAAGTTCCTCTGCCACAAAAGCACCATGCTGCAAAATATAAATACCAAGATAATTGAGAGCACGAAGCTCTTACTGGAGCTCAGTAAGAATATATTTTTACAGTTGGTAGTTGGTTAGAATGCTTAAGCACTGAAATATGGAACAAATGCTAAATGCTTGACAGGGCAAACTAACTATTCTACAGAAGTAAAAAACAGCCAATATAATCACAGAAAAGCAATGAAAGAAGTGGCAAAATGTAGTCTTATTCATGCACTCAAAGAATCATTCATAACATAAAATTCTCACCTCTACACTGATCATGATTCCCAATAAATCCTTATATTTTGTGAAGTCCAGAAAGTCTGATAATCTCATGAAATTTCCTGTGTTCCTGTATCTCGGATTTCTGTCCAAATTGAAGGTGCTAAATGGGGTAGATATTTACAGTGTCATCCCAAGTGAGATTGAAAGTAAAGACTCCTAGCACACTCTGAATATCTTTCATTACTGCTGTCTGAGAGGCAAATTGTGATCTTGCAACAGTCGTATCATCCATTAGGTTGATGGAACTCATGCATATTGGTATGCCATCTTTGGTCACTTGAACAGGGCAATCGATGACATCTGCACCATCATCAACTGCTTTTTGATAAGCCAGATCAGTACAGCCCGGGTAATCCCCACTAGCACCATTGTGGGAAATAATTGGAGGCTTTCCTGCATGTTCCAAATTTGAAAAGTGTGGTCAGTACCAAAAGTAAACATGAAGCATGAAAGAAGATGAACAGAGGAACTACACATACCATGATCTGTGTTGCTTTTGTTTAAATTGGTGAAACAGCCTGCACAGACAAAATATAGAACAGTGTGGGTTGAGAAGTTATAATCATACTGCATCGATCAGATAGAATATATTGTATAAACACAAACTATAGAAACACAAAATGAAGTTCGGAATATGCATGCCAAAAGTGGTTGGTACTGAATCATGCAATCTGAGCAGAAATCCCTTCAAGAAACAATGGTTGGTACTGACTACGAGCAACTACAAATCCAAGCATGAACGACAGTGAGCAATCATATTACCACTTACTGAGCCTATCAAAACGCCAAACTATCAAGAGAAGCACACACAGTAAGTACTACATGATTCCACCAACAGTTGAGGACCAAATTTTGCAGCTAGCTTCATACATACAAACCTCGTTAAAAAAAAGACTTGAATACTTAAAACCCAAATGTTCCCCAAAACAGAACCAAACTCCTCACATAACACGTCCACTGAGCAAGCATCAAACTCCAACTAATCACAGGGCAAGAGGATTAAAAATAACTGAAGCGGGGCCGTACCATGGCGTGGCACTCGCCAGGTGGAAGGAGAGCCTCTGGTGGCAATATCAAATAACCATCTTATCCTCGGTATAAATGGGCGCAGTTTTTACGTGAGCACAGCCGGCCACGTCGCCCGTTTTGATTTTTGCCGTCGGATCCGCACGGGCCTGCTTCTCTCGCGTCCGATTTTTTTTTTGCTTTGCGTGCAGCCGATGCTTCTCGTCCTCGCTGCTGTCTCCATCTCGTCCTCCCCTTTTCTTTTCTTCCTCTTCTCCCCGTCTCCGCCCACATCCCGGCCCCCATCACCTCTCCCTCCCCTGGTCCCCGCCCCCATCCCCTCTCCCACCAGGCTGGACCACCGGCGCCACCACCCACCGTTCCTCCGGGACCTCTCCTCCTCGGTTTCCTCGTCCGTCCGCCTGTCCCCGTCGCAGGGGGAGGCCGGGGTTGTCTGCCCCGACTGCGACGGCAGCTTCCTCGAGGAGATGGCCACGCCGCCGCGCCGTGCCGGCCCGCAATGTCGCGTCGTCCTCGCCACCTCCACCCCTGGCCCTCCACGGGGACGAGCTCCACCCCCGCCGCAACCGGCGCGCCGCCACCTCCGATGACCGCTCGTAGTTCATGGTCGACCTCCTGGTGCTCGTGGCGGGGGCCGCCTGCCTCCTCCTCATCTCCCTCAAGTTCCGTCGCGTCCTCGAACTCGCCGCCGCCGACCTCGCCTTCTCCTCCCCGTCCTCCTCCGACCACCTCCCGCCTCTCCCCAGCTCCTCCTCCAACAGCAACGCCACCTGGCGCAGCAGCTCCGGCCCGGGTGCCGCTGCCGTCGCGCGCGCACCACCGCCGCGGCCTCCACCCCGTCTCCAGCGCCGTCGCAGCAGCTCCGGCCCGGGTGCCGCCGCCGCCGCGCGCGCACCACCGCCGCGGCCTCCGCCCTGTCTCCGCGCTCCCGCACCTCCTCCAACTCCGTGGCAGCCCCCTCACCCAAGCGCCCGCGCTCACACCCATCGATCCGTAGCCCGCCCGAGACCCTACTGCCTCGCTAGCTTTATCGTCGCCCCATCAACTTCTACGACGTTCTCCGCTCCTCTTTGCCGCCCTCCTCTGGATCTCCTCCGTCGCCACGGCTACCTGCATCCTCCTGTACAACGCAGCGCGCGGCGAGCAGTGAAGGCGGCCACGGGCCTTGCGATGCAGTCTCGGGCGGTTGGGACTGGAGCCGGGCCCAGCAGGCGCCGGGACGCGGTGCTCGGTGGCTGCGGCGAGAAGTGGGTGAGGAGAGGGACCCTGCGGATTGGAGGCCTGGTTGGTAGGGGTGCAAACGGAGCGGATACGGACGGATATCACTCATCCCGTATCATTTTCCATATTTTTCGGATTGAGATCGGACACGGACGGTCTGCGGATCACGAATCTGAATGCGGATAGTCTCGGTCACGAATACGGAGCGAATACAGGACAAACCGAATACGGATTGTCTCGGTCACGAATACTTATTCGGATATTGCGCGAAAACAGAAACCATAAATGTCGCACAATAAAGATAAATCAACCATACTACATATCCAAAATGCAACTAGATTAGTAGTTTAACAAGCAAATTTAAATACTTCACACGATGACAGAGGAGTTAACTAGTTAAGCAAGCAGTAGTAATTACTAACTAGCAAGTATCAAGTGCATGACAGAGGCTAGTTAAACAAATAGTAACTACTAACCAGCAAACTACCAAAGAAACAACATGTACAGAGGAAGGGCTATATTCAATACCTTGAATCATTGCCAATAAGTGAGGCAATGTATTTGTTGGTAATTTTCCTATCCCCAATAGAAAATTCCAAGTCCCATTCTAGATCGAGCATCGATGTAAATCCATATCAAAGTTGATCGAATTTGAAGGAGGCTTTGGATGTATGCATAAGATACCCGGATAGATGAAATTTTAATCGCGGAGAAAGTGGAACTGTGCAAGAAGAAAATGTATCACATTTGAATATTTCTGGTGATTACTACTTACTAGTAACATCTAAGCTCTTGAGATTAACTTTCTTATGTGCTTTCATCAGGCAGATAATACATAACAAATCTACTAACATAATGCATCAAAAACACATAGGCAAAACACATGCGTGAAGACAACTAAGAATATAGAATAAAGGATTCCTGTAAAATTCATTTAAATCATCATATTATCTACTAACAGAGGAACTCCCCTACTGTATTCTCTAAAAAATATTATCTACCATCATCACAGATCCAAGGGAAGCATAAACATTAGTGTACCCCAAAAGTTGGCATTCAAATTTATGTCCCACCTACTTCTATAATATTATCATCACATCAAAGTTGTAATCACTGGCTACCAAGCTCTTTGGCACTAGCTTTTTATTATGGGATAATTACAGATCTGATGGTCAATAAAAGCTGTGCAGCCATAATTTACATCGAAGCTAAAAGTGAAGTTGGCGTATAAACCGGGCACGCTTGTATGGAAGAAACATAGAGAACCAGACGGCGTACAATCCAAAGAACATACATAGGATGTTCATAATAGTATAGGACAAGTATGGAAAACACTATATGTTTTCGGGATACGATTACACAAAAGAAAGTAGTGGGTGTTTAGCGGGAGTGCAAAATACGGATTAATAGGGTAGAAGCAAAATGGCGCTATCTTTGGGCGACATGTTTTGTCGAGTGATTCTTTGAAAGATAGAAACGGCTCAGATTAGAACGTAAGCTTTTGAAAGGAATAGGTAATTCAATAAGGATGTTTATAGGCGATAGTATAGATAACATACTTACGATTAATTGTTGCCTCCCGCATCTTGGCGACTTTTTTTCCGCAAGTTCAGAAGTAGGGATATCCTCGGATGGCATCCGAGTCTTTTGTGCTGCAAAATGTAATCAACATGTTAATATGCTAGAGTTCGTAACCTAGTTCTTGGTCTACAAATTTCATTGCTTCCATAACTCTAGTGCAAGCTTTCATTCAAACGAGTTTAAATACTCGACAGCATAAGGGCAATGCAAATACTTTTAAAAAGCACCACAAAATAATCCGTAAACTAAAGTAAAATTTATTTTAAAGTCTAAGAAATATTTCTGGAAAACTTCATTGATTCTAGAACACCAGTATAATTGTATAAACGTCTTCCACTCTTGTTCAAATTCTCCATAGCAAAAAAGGCAACAAATCTTTGTTAAGAAACTGCATTATACGGAACACCAATGTAAATGTCATCCACTCTTGTTTGAATTCTCCATAGCCAAAGGCAATACAAATATATTTTTACAAAAAGAACACCATATAATAGTTCTTGAATTACGTTGGAACTTATGTTCAAATTCAAGAAACAAATTTATGCGAGTAAACATTCTGGACCACACATTCTTATGTGCTGTGTCTAAATAATTGTTCTGAAAAACAAACAATATTGTGGTATCCTAATGCTCATTGCCTCATTAGATAAACAGAGCCTTAACAGTATATAGCAAGTCGACTCGAGCACCCATTTTCTAGAAAGTCGACTCGACAAACTTTCCAACAGTATATAGCATGATCAACCGATAACAAACATCTCAATTAACAACTAAACATGAAATGAGCAAAAGGCATGCACAAAGTGACAAAGCCGACAACTCACAACAACACTAAAGAAAACTTTTAACTACTTCCGATGTGTTAGGAAGTGAATATTATATCTCACAGAGAACAAATGTTCCATAGTATAATACCTTGAACTTCAATGTTGTTGACCAAGCAACACCAAAATCAGTCGGCAATTGTGAGGAAGAGCCTCTGTCGGGGCCTCTGCCCTTTGCATAAGTTATTTGACCAGAAAAATAGTCTCAGTATATTCAACCTACAGTATCAATCCAAAGCACAAATGAGAGCAAACTAATTGACAAAACATGTATATATAGCTATTAGCAAGCCTTGATGATCATGAGTATTAATAGTAAGTGAAAGATGAGAGCGGTAGTAAGCAGGCTGTGCAAGACTGCAGTCGATGTGCAACATGTAAATAAGTTTCTTCGCGCGAGAAGAAAGAAAGAAAAGTTCTGACATATAGAAAGGAAAGGGCTTCAGGCTTTAGAAATGTGAAATAGCAGCTCTTTCTTTTAGTCAAACTAAGGACGTTGTAGTCTGCAACTGCAAACACTTAACCAAAGGAATATTTTTGCATTCGAACAAATATATGCTGGTGTACTATCAATCATTTCTATAAATACAGAAGATGCAGATCAGCATACCTGGGGTAATTCATCAGAAATAGTCCTTTCATAAAGTTTACCGTCATCCACCTGAACATCAAGAATTCAAAAGTAAGGACAGATGTATCCATACAAACACTGTCTGGCCATTATAGTTTCTCTTTTCAGAAATCAGGTGTTGACATGAACTATCTATTAAGCTACTCAGACCAGGATTCCCACTCCACCAACAGAAACCCTGTTAAATTCATTCTACAGGCTAAAACCAATCACAGTCTCATCCTCCAAGTGTTCCATTTCAATCTAGTCAAGACAACTGAGAACATTTATGAATTGCAGGGTTGCAGCCATATCTCAAACAACGCACTGAAATTAAATTATAAACAGGATAGCCTACTCTAGGACCTATAAGAATGACATAACAGTCCTTAAGCTAACAAAAATATCTCCTAATACTAGTTGGTACATGTTAGTAATTTAACTGACCATGTCCTTCCCAGAAGGATCGACATTGTTGTCTTCCCTGACATCCAAAACTGATGTGACAATTTTGCTGTATTCATTCAAGGGAGTGCCTTGAAGTAACTGCAGAAAAACTGATTTTAGTTTTTCCTGGCATAAGCCTATCACCTTCTCTGCAAGTTCAAAAGATGCTGGAGAAGTTTCCTGGAAATAAAAATCAAAACAATTAGATGGTGTAAATCTCTAAATTGTTTCATGAGGAATGTTGGCCGGCTCATTGAGAATATCTTGCAGAAGAGAAGTTATTGTTATAAAACAGGTAAACTAGATGGTTTCTCCCATACACATCAACACATGGATCAAACATGACTGGTCAAATTTGGAATAAATACTTTAAAGTGTTGGTGGATTTAGAAATCAGTACTCTCTGGCCTCTGGGGTCAATCTACATAATCATCTCCATAGACCATAGGAAGATAGGGTAAGCAATTTACAATCAAAAGGAAAAAAAGAAGAAGTGTCTCACTGTGATTAATCTGTATTCATGCATCATAAGGACCAAAAAACAGATAGCTTTAGTTCTTTACTAATTAATTTAAGCCATATTCGCTATAAAACCAAATGCTCAGTCAACAACATTAACACATGTACAATGCAATTCATACTAGCAAAATCCCGTACTAACCATCAGAAACACACATCCCCCACCAGCTCACAGGCTATTCTGACGCTGCTGATATCATATAAACAGCCATTTAAACAACATCAGACACGCATAAACACCAATCCAAACTACAACAACTCACAATTCCACATTTAAGAACAATCTGCAGAAAAGTACTCTAGATAATTAAAGTTGAGAAACCATTATCATTGCAAAAACAACCAAATATTACAAATTTACAATGAACATTGGTCTAACTGTTCAGTTCACTAACCTCTGCTCTGTCTGACTCTCCGTGCTTTGTCGCGCGGGAGGAAGCTCGGGAGGCTATGCGCGGCGCGAGGAGGAGGGAGGCGGAGGCTGCAACGGCGAGGAGGAGGATGGCGGCTACAGCGGCAAAGGACTAGCGACTAAGGACTTAAGGAGGATGGGCGCGGGCCAGCGGGCGGAGGCACACGGGTGGGGAGGCAGAGGTGAGGAGGGAGGGGAGGTGGCAGCGGCGGCGAGGGAGGAGGGAGGCGGAGGGGGAGGGCCGGAGGGGTAGATGAGGATTGAGGACTGAGGAGAGGAGGGACCGCGGGAGGGAGGAAGCGGCGGCGGCGGTGCGGTGAGGGTTAGGGTTACGATTTGGGAGCTGGGGCGAGAGATGTGGACGACTGGGCGCCGAGCTCTCAGCTAGGCAAAGTAGTCTGCGCGGCGCGGGGTGAATTGGTGGATGTTCAGTTCGGATAGCACGCGGACAATTGCCGGGTAGATCCGATCTAAACCCCGGATAGCTCCGAATAAGCCGGGTAATTTCTTTACCGAATCCGACTTCAAATCCGACGAGAAAAAACCGGATCCGGGTCCGAATCCGGAAAACCCATCCGGATATCCGAAAAATAATCCGAATTTTAGCCACATTTATTCGGACGGTCGGTCGGTCGGGAACTATCCGCTCCGTTTGCACCCCTAGTGATAGGCATATATCACAGACGGTTCATGAATAGAACCGTCTGTGAAATATCACAGACGGTTCTTTTAAAAAACCGTCTGTGATAATCTCCCGTATCACAGACGGTTTACTAATAGAACCGTCCGTGAACTATCACATACAATTATATTAGTATCACAGACGGTTTACTAATAGAACCGTCCGTGAACTATCACAGATGGTTATATTAGTAAACCGTCTGTGATAATCTTCAGTATCACAGACGGTTCATAAATAGAATCGTATGTGAAATATCACGGGCGGTTCTATTGAAAAACCATCGGTGATAGTTGTATATCACAGACGGTTCATAATAAGAACCGTCTGTGATATCCTCGCGCTATAAATACCTGGACTGCCCCCTACCCATTCCTATTTGAGCCGCCACCCAGGTAAATGCCCACTGCGCCGCTGACAAAGAGGGAGGGGAGGAGAAGGAGAGGAGAAAGGGAGGAGAAGGAGAGAAATCTCAAGAGATTTGGTATTTTCGTCGTGAGCTCTGAGGGTAACAATTTATAACCCTTTAGAGCATATGCAATTTATGTGCTTAATTAGCCGGTTCAAATGACTAGATTTGATGCTAGGAACCGATTCCACACGTGGAAGCTGCCTATTCCGAAGCAAAACTCTAGGAACCGATGCAAACTTTTGCATCCGGATGCAAGTGAATAGAATAATATTTTTCATTGGGTGGTTAGCATATGCATTAAGTTATGTGAGGGGGAAGAAAATGGAGAGAGAGAGAGAGGTTGAGAGAGATTTTATTAATCTAATTTGACACTATTTTGTTACATGTGTAGCGTAGATGGACCGAAACTGGATGTATGGTGTGAACCGTGTGAGTCAAGAGTACATTAATGGCGTGGTCGCTTTTAGAAGAGCCGAGAGCGGATATGTTGAAGAAGGGGATAAAATTTATGTCTTGTCCATGCATTGATTGCGTAATCGAAGATATTTAACAACCGGTGCGATAGAAGCGCACTTGATTTGAAGGGTTTCAAAAAGGGTATACATGTTGGACCGATCACGGTGAAGAGCGATTACATAGGAAGTTAGTAATGGCGACATCGCAGGAAGTCAATGATATGCCGGATGTAGACTGTGCTTTTGATGAGGATAGATCGCACGATGACAATCTGGATCAGATGCTACGTGATGCAGAAGAGAACTACAGTGAGAGAGATTTTTGTAAATTCGAGCGCTTAATGGAGGACTCGGTGATACCTTTGTTCCCTGGCTGCAAGCTGGAATACACAAGGTTGTCAACCCGTGATTGAACTGCTTAAATTGAAGGCAAGCAATGGTTGGTCCGATAAGAGTTTCACGGTGTTGTTAGGTTTCCTAGCGGACATTCTTTCGGAGGGAAACGTGTTGCCCAACACCATCTACCAAGCAAAGAAGGTTCTTTGTCCATTGATAATGGAAGTAGAAAGAATACATGTATGTCCGAACGATTGTATCCTCTACTGTAAAGAGTATGCAGACATGCATGTATGTCCCATGTGCAAAGCATCCCAATACAAGCGTCAGAATACTGCTAGGTTGAAGCAAGGACCTCCTGCTAAGATGTTGTGGTATCTTCCTGTGATCCCACGTTTGAAGCGTTTATTTGCGAATCTAAAGGAGGCAAGATTGGTGCGTTGGCACTTGGAGGACCGTAAGAAAGATGGAAAGCTAAGACACCCTGCTGATTCTGCCCAATGGAGAAACTTTGATCGGAGCTTCGAAGAGTTCGGTGCAGAACCAAGGAACATAAGGTTAGGGTTGAGTACAGATGGAATGAATCCTTTCGGTAATATGAGCAGCCGGCATAGCACCTGGCCCGTGAATCTATGCATGTACAACCTTCCTCCTTAGCTGTGTATGAAGTGGAAGTATATTTTGATATCACTACTTATCCAAGGGCCGAAACAACCTGAGAATGATATTGATGTGTACCTAGCACCATTGCTGGAAGATCTTGTGACACTGTGGAACGAAGGGATACAGGTATGGGATGCGTACAAATGAGAGAACTTTACTTTACACGCCATGTTGTTCTGCACCATCAATGATTTTCCTGCTCTTGGTAACCTGTCAGGCTTCAGTACAAAAGGAGCCAAAGCGTGTCCGCATTGCTTAGATGCTACGGAGAGTGTATGTCTGAACAACTCACGTAAAACTGTGTATATGCGTCACCGTAGGTTCCTTCCCAGGAGTAGGTACCACTAGATCCTTTTAGTCATTATACCAAGGAGGAACCATGTGATACACCTTGATTCCCTAATCCGCAGCGACCACAAGTTCAGCATTCTGAGAGAAATACTCGACAGGTATGCTCATTTCCTCCATACATAACTCTATTTTAGTCTTCATTAGTTTGAAATGGTCGAGGATAACTTTTTAGAATTATGTAGGTCGTTCATCGACTATTTTGCCAACAAAGGAATATACGATAGAAAGAGCGTCGAACTAACACACAGACAAAATTTCCATTTGCGCTACAACACGATGATCCTATATCATACTTCATAATAACGCATCTAAAACTGATATATTTAATTCTATTTTTGCAGTGCCGTTAGCAAAAAAAAAATGATGAGTTATGTGCAATCTACGTTTGCCATCATATGGAGCAAATCATTAGAGCTAGGAAGAAGGATCCCGAGGTTTGTGAATCTCGAAATAATTATTTTCGAATTATAAATTTAAATATATATGCTTAACACTTTATTCTTACTAGCGACAGGCCTTGAATATAGATTTAGATGGACTCTTTGCGAATGAGATCAAGGACATTCGAGGGAAACTCTACAGCTTTATCATATCAGAGATAATTAAGGACACCGGAGAATTTCACTCCGTCGCCGACCCAGCGCATCACCCCACCGACACTTCTCAACCACCTGCAAACAATTGACTCAATTGTAATCCAATTTATTTTGTAACAATACTTGAACAAATGTGATCTTTTGTAATTTATTCTGAGTAATGATCAGATTGAGTTTGGCAACAATTGATTATCTGTGATGTATCTGTTTTTCTACATGCTTGTTTTCAGAGTGCATGGCTAGCAATTCCTGAGGCTAGCCAAAAATCAGTAAAAATGTAGTTAGTGTAATGAACTATCACATACGGTTTTTGTATTAAAACCGTTTGTGAAGGCGATATCACATACTGTTCAGACATGAACCGTCAGTGAAGTCGAGTATCACGCACCGTTCTATGAAGAAATCGCTCGTGATACTCGACTTCACGCAGACGGTTCGTATACATAACCGTCGTGATCTTGCCTTCACAGACGGTTTTATTACAAAACCGCTGTGATATTTGTATCACGATGGTTTTACGGACCGTCTATGATAACCACATTATCGAGACCAACTTATTCGACGGTTCAAAAACCATTTGTGATGACGGTTTCAAATCATCTATGATGACCCTCTCAGTAGTAGTGTGCGTCGCCACCAAACTCGTGTGGCTTCTATGTTCATCTCTCTCCTTGTAGTTGTGTGTGTGAGTCATGTGCACCTTCTCTCCCGTGTGTATTCATGAGAGAAACAAGGTGATAGTAGAGTGCGGAGTTGCTTGCGAGGGCAGTGTAACACCTTGGCTATCCAGAAGCCAAAATGTTACCTAAAGAATCTATCATACAACCATAATCAAAAGAATTGAGGTAATATTCCAATTTATAACGAAAGGAAGGAAGACCGCTCAAAAGGCATAATAGCACAAATATAAGCTGAACCTATAAAAGTCAAGTACCACAGCGGAAAATAAACATCCATAACCAAACGGGAAACATCATCCACATGTCGCCTCAATTATTACAGTTTATCTCTAAACAAATGAAGGAATTCAACCAAGTTCTATTATTGAAACTGGAATATGGTGTTGTGTGTTTAGTGCATGTCTACTCCCTTCCAAAAGAGTCATCATCAACGGCCACCTAAAACAAAACAACAAAGCAAGAGTGAGTCCGAGACTCAGCAAGTACAGCGAATAAAAGAACATACTTCACGTAGAAACATGACACTACAGGATTATCTGAAAGAATGTACTGTAATGCATGGATGCCATGAACTGGTTGGACTGCACTCACGCTTATACCGGTATAGCTAGTGACATACCCGTCGGTGTTCACCTAAGCCCGTATTTATCAAAATACGGGGATTCAAAATACCATATGAAGAACGTTTCATACGGGTGTCCAAAACTGCCCACATTGGAATGGTGGGACTTCACTTGCCCATACTGGAATTGATGTGACTTTAGACTCCACTCCCGTGGAGCTCCACTCCCGTGGACGGAACATGAATATGGATGCATGAATAAACTTATGAATAATGACTAATATCATCTCCACACATATGAAGGAGTATGCGCAAAGAACATAATCATTGAAACCTCTTGACTACTATAATCTCCACTCCCGTGGATATTCCACTCCCGTGGACGGAACATGAACATTGAAGCTTCTCACACATTAACAAAACACAATACTAATCAACGAGCATCTAGTGTTTACAAATCACACAAAAGTCATTGTACTTATGAACAACGACTAGCATCATCTTTGAACATATGAATTTCACATACGGAAGAAACATAATCATCGAAACTTCTCATGTATCAAATGAAAACACAGTACGAACATCAAGCATCCAACATACACAATTCATACAAACGTCAGTGTACTTGCCTTTAGCGTTGCGATGCGTTGGGAGGCAACGAAGAAGTCGCTAACCTTGGCGCCTCACCCCCTACACCAAAGTTACTCAATAAGAACCAAGCCATCAAGACACTACTCGCATCACCCCTAACTCATACCCCAACCCCATCACTTAACTATACCCGTTGCTTGATTTAAACCACAATCTAGCAGAAAGCCTTATCGGACAACAGCAGTAAAAGTAGCATAACTTTTGCTCTAAAACTCAAAAAGGGGTGTTCTCAGGTTTGTTTGAAAGGTAATGAGATTATCTACAACAACCTAGTTGGTGGAAATCCCGAATTCTATATGTATCAATCTCCAAAATATGTATCAATCTCCAAAAGACCAACAAACACTTTCTGTCAGAACTACCGGCAATTCTGGACAGCGGCACGGTAAATGCCATAACTTCTAATTGGCTAAACCAAACTTTGCGTTCTTTATCAATATCAAAATGTAAGAGCAAGGCCTATAATAACCTAGTTGGGTGAAAGCTCTAAATTTTCCATTAACACAATCATATTTTAAAAGACAACTTGACAGTTTATTCTCGTCAGGATTCTAGACAACAGAGACGGAAACTATCATAACTTTTGATCCGTACGTCGGAATTCAGTGTTCTTGGTGGCCACCGAAAGCTAAGAAAAATACCTACATAACTCTAGGAGATATACATCTCAAATTCGGCTTCTAATATCACGAAACAAGCCGCACAACATTCTGGACAGAACCGACTTTCTAATCGCAGCACTTCGATCTAATCGATTATGATCCAAAACACATCTACCACTAATCAAACGATGAAGATTGGCATTCGTTACCCTTGCAGCAACCAGGATGTAGATGGAAGAGCCTTGGAGATGATGGTCTTCCTCCTCCTCACCTCTTATGGCCAAATAGCCTACTGCTGCTCCAAGCTTCCTCGCGAAAACCGGCAGCGGGGGACTCTGTAGGCGAGAAGGGAAGGCACCACAGCTGGGGGCAGCCACCAGGGAGGAAGGGGGCGACACCAACAAGGCAGGGACGCAGGGAAAGAGAGATGGGGGCTGGAGGGGGCGGCGGCCAAAGAGGGAGGGGGGGAAGGGTGCGGCCAAGGGGGGAAAGAAAGGGGGCGGCTAGGGTTAGCACAAGGGGGGGCGCATGGGCCTAGGCCCAAGGGGAGTGGCTTGGCTGGCCAAAAGGCCTGGACAGCCTGGCCAGAGGCCCACCTCCCTAAACCTACCCAGAAACTGACGATTTTTTCAATAGCAGCTTTTCCCCGATTAAAATTCTTTTTCCCCCTAAGCGAAACTCGGGGCATTATATTCTACCCCCCTTAAAAGAATTCGACCCCGAATTCTAACCATCGATCTACACGAAGGAAAACTGCGACTGAGATACTAACAACGATAACACGTACCCGTTGCGAACAAAACTGGATACCGCTCGCACAGGCGAGACTCAAGCTCCCAAGTCGCTTTTCACTTACACTGACGCGACCAATGGCACCTCGACGGATACCAACGTCTTATGACTCAACGCTCGTTTCGATCTCTCCAAAGATAATGCATCGACAAGACTCGGATGTGAGGTCTTAGTCGCTGGACCACCGATCTAATGAAACCTCAAAACTCTGTATTTCCCAGGTGCCCACTCAGCACCAGAACAACCCAGACAATGCGTACTCCGCGTATGGACCCGTGGCGGTCCTAGCGATACGCCAACCTCTTAATCCCCACAATTGTCGAAAACAAACCAAAGTATTTTGGGTTAACCACCCCTTTGGTACCAATCCACACAACATGCACATAGCACACGGAACTCTTGTTCCACCTTTCAATCGAACTCTTCACCGAAACAAGGATCACCTCCTTTAACGAGAGACACACATCAGAATTTGCTTTGAACAACTCTATTACAAATGGAGTCAACTGAAAGTAAGGATTCCCGTCGCAACCACACAATGCCCACTCAGTACTAAAAGAGTCAAATCCAGAATCGAAGATTTATCACGAAAAGAAAAACTGTCCACTTTCCAAGTGGGTGGTTTGCGATTTAAACGCCACAAAGCCAAAGGACAAATCGCTCAATAACCAAATCAATCTTTTTTTCGAATGATCGAGAACCACACATGCCAACATAAAGCAAAACTCAATTTGCGGAAGACATCAGTCAACAACACACAACTCAAATGAGAATCAAGAAAACGCTTCACTACCCGAGAAAATATCATTTTTCTCAGTTTCTCTTTTAGGAATAAAATTTCTCTCAAACCTTGGATTTCGAACTCATCGCATACCACACGAGCTCAATCCTCTTAATTTAACCTCCTCAAGTTAGTCTTAATCCGAAATACATCATCCACACCTTTGTGGAGAGACTTTATTGATTCGACTAAACATACTCTAACCAACTTTTGTACCGATGGAAATACTTTGACAGATGACTCCCAATATATCTCAAAATAGCCCTCTCAAACAACCACATCACCTCAATCTTTTCAGAATAAACAATTCGGAATCCTCAGCACACACATTCATATACTTGATCAAAAGGGTTCTATCAATGATCATCCCATTGCTCGGAATCCACCCTTATTCTACTTCCTCTACACATAATCATTGGGAGACTCAAGATCCTACCAAAACAATGTGAAGCCCAAAATTAAACTTCAAGACTCCTACCATGAACTTCTCATATAGAAGATAGGGGAAACCTCAAATTAAATCCCTAAAATTATCACAATTCAAACATACTCGCGCATTAACATCAACACGAAAACATTTCCTCGACCCAATTATCTTTATAAAGATTCAAGCTCTTAGAGAGTTACTTACTACCTCCAAGTCATTTCTGATAATAATCCAACAATCTCGGCTACCTCATTAATCGCTTTAACGATCAGATTACATCGCTAATATTACTCTCATTACAACACCATCATATTTCATCTGCACAACCGTGCAAGGTACTCAATCGCGGCACTCTAATACCTTGATCAAGATTCCCATCCTTTCGAAAATTCTAATGTTCCACCCGAATTGAACAAAGGATCTTGGATCACAATTCTCCATAGGTTCTAATGGTTGAAACAATGCAATCAGTTTAGCCTCAAAGACAAACATTTTGTATAAATAAAATTCTCTCCAAGAATTATACACGAAATCAGTTCATCCTCCAATACTCCTCGAATAACTTACAACCCAAGGTCTCCTAATCACATTGAATAACACTTCGAAAAAAAACCCATGTGAAACGAATCGGTGGATCCTTCCTCAAAAGAAAGGCAAAAGAAGACATTTACCGCCCGAAGTAAACACAGGACCAAGGGAAAAAGTTGCTTAGGCAAAGGACACAAAAAAACATAAGAGTGAGTCAAAAGATGAGGGCTCAAGTCTTACTGTAAGCAAAAACCAAACCACCAATGAGATGAAGGTATTGCCCTTTGAAAATTGGTAAACTCTTATGGAACAAATGTATAAGGTTTAAGCACACTCAAATAAACTGCAAGTTGCGAAACATGACTTAAATCTCAAATACTTTTACTTCACTTCTTCCTTTAACAAGGAAAGGTATTTTCTGTGATTACTACATCACTTTGTCAGCTTAAACAAGATAAGCTCTTAAGACCCAAATCACAGGGATCACTTAAGAACCAATAAAATCTTTCAACACGTCACTTTGCTCGAAACAACTCAATTACCACACAACTCATGATGTCCAAAAGATAACAAACGCAAAACTCGAAAAACTTTCACTAAAACAATATCATGCAAATGATCAATTTCTTTTACTTATAAATCATTCAACATTATCATCACAACCACAGTCCGACAATCACACTAATCAACAAAATAATATGCTATTAGCAAGAATCATCATAACCTCTTATCACTTCATGAACTTTTGAAAAGAAACACAATGAATTACTTCATCATGTCTCTAAAATCTAAATAAGATTGCATATACTTGATCTAGGGAAAGCCTAGTGCAAAAACCTCATAATTGAAACAAACTCTTTCAACAAGATGATAATAGAACATGACAATCTCACCAATGTACACCAACAGAAATCTCTTATTAGCTTTCATCCATTTAACTCTTACTGACACTCGACGCCAAGATAGTACACACTAAATGCTCTCTAGCCACACATGACACAATCATGATCCTATCTCTGATTGCAAACTCAACAATAGTTATGAGGATAGATCCAACATTCTACCTTACGTTCAGAAATTAGAATGAAATGTCTTAAACTTCAATATTATAGGATGCATAAGACAAGGTTTCACAAGGCGATACATCATCACTCATCTAGTCATTTAAACATGTTTCAATAATTTTTAGCATGGCAAGAATTAGGTAAAGCTATCATTCGAATAAGATCATCAATATCCAAATAGAAGACAGGTTCAAGATGAATATTTATCAAGGCAACATTCGAACACATCCTTAACTTAACCATCACTAGCGGTTAGAATAACCGAAAGAGGACCTAGATCCCAATCCATCTAACAAATTTAACAGATTATTCGATCGTAAGGATCAAACCGGTTCATCAACATTTCCACACTTCTTAATAACAATAGGTCCTTCAACAGTATGAACAAACTCTTATCTAAAATTCATCATGTACCAAATACAACGACATTTCGCATTAGTCAATTCACTTCCATGTATGCTAGTTAAGAATAAACTGCTTGCACAAAGCCAATAACCCAAATTTGATAACTTATCTCATAACGGTTAATTCATTTAATTAACACCTCTTATTTAAGCATGACAAGACATCACTTAAATGTTTTAACACAATCTTTTAGAAAAAGAGGTATTAAATTTCACAATTGAAAGATTTCAAAAGAAATACATAAAGCCAAAGCTTTCACATGATAAAGAACTTGCAACAAAAAACTTTCAGCATCCAGAATACCAAGCGAATAAATGATTCACATTCTCCAACAAGAAGGGCAGAACTCCCAAGAAGAGATAAATTTCGCTGATAACTAACGTTTCCAAGAAACAACATTAGACCAGCAATTAGGAGAACAAGTAGTCGATATAATGAATTAAGAAAGATCAATGGAAACTCATCAGAAGAAATGTAAAACACTAACTCCAGAAAACTTCATCAACCGCAACTAACACCAGAACTGGCCACATTTAGAATCAAGGAAGAGAATAATACTCTCTAAAGAAACTCACTCTCAACCCTCAACTATGGTATTCAGGGTAGATACTACTCTATTCTGTTACCACGAACAGTGGTGTAATCTGACAAACCCAGGGCCACCACCACGACCTCAACCTCTCAACGTCACCCATAGCCAATAATCAATATGAATATAGGATATCATCTCATAACAATCACGCAATAAATTCATAGGTATAGAGGATCATATCATATCGTAGATTAACAACAAGAAAGATAGTACAGAAGCAATTCAACAATTGCTCAACAAATGAAACATAACAATAGAAATGCGAAAATAATGGATTTCCCAACCCCACCTACTGTCGCCACCAAACTCTGTGTGTCTTCTATGTTCATCTCTCTCCTTGTAGTTTTGTGTGTGAGTCATGTGCACCTTCTCTCCCGGCGTGTGTATTCATGAGAGAAACAAGGTGATAGTAGAGTGCGGAGTTGTCGCGAGGGCAGCTCCAACGGATATTCTTATTTGCCTCACCAAGAACGGGATAGAAACTGTAATCATCTTGCAACATGATTTTTGCGACTGGAACGGCTTCGAATGGAAAACCTCATAACTACAAAGTTGTAGGCCCCTTTCCATAGTACAATTTAGAGTCCTCATTGACCTAATTTGGATTTCCGACATGCGAGATATATGGCCCACAAGGCAGGCTGCATAGAGAATGAGGGTCCGCAACTGAGTCAAATTCCAAAGCAAATTTCGCAATGAAGACGGTGTTTTCATAAACGCACCACAAATAGAAAGTTGAAGTACTATCAGTTAGATAAACGGGAAAAAATGAATCACTCAATTCCGAGTTCAGGAGAGAAAGTTATGATCTTTGAGTGGTTCGCTGCACAGAAGGAAAGTGAAAAACCGACTCGAATTCAAAGTGTACTCCGAATTAAATTCAATGTCGGTTGTTTCCAACCCTACCTCATGCAAGCCACGACCCTCCAGCCCCTTGGTCTTTAAGTAGGACCCCAAGGGTGCCCCCTGTGCTCCTCTTCTTCTGTCCGCCATGTAATATCCCGAAAGTGAGTTAAGATTTGAATCGAGGAAGAATAATTTTTTATTTCGGGAGAGATCGTTGGTTCGGGGAAGAATCAAACGGAACGACGGGAGGGACTAATTGGATTGTTGTCAGTGCTGCAATTTTAGAGGAGGGAAAGAGCAAATGGGCGGCAACTTGGGCCTGGGCCAAGGCCCATCTGGGTGGCCGGCCAAGGGGGGGCTCCCCTCCCCCCAAAAAAAACCCTAGCCCCTTCCCCTCCCCTCCCCCTTTCCCCCTCCCACTCCCATTCGGCCGCCACCTCCACCTCCCCACCTCTCCACCTCCCCTCCACCCTCTCTTGCGCCCCTTCCCATCCCCACACCCCCCCATTGTTGCTGGCCAAGGAGGAGAAGGATCTCCCTTGCAGCCGGCCAAGGAAGAAGGAGAAGGAGAAAAGAAGAGAAGAGGGAAGAAGGAGAGGGAGAAGAGAAGAGAAGAAGAGGAGAAGAAGGGATCCGCAGCGGAAGTGTGGAGGTCTTCATCCCTGCTGTGTACTCTCTTCGTTTCGGCAAGGGTAACCCGTGGTTCTTTGCTTTAGGTCATTTTCTAGTTGTCTAATTTTCGGATGTCAGTTCGTCGAATTTCTGCAGCAGTGAAGTTTGTCGGTTTTGATTAGGTTAGAGGCAGATTTGGGTCTGGGTGTCTCCTAGAAAGTTGTAGCTATCGTAGTTACCTTTCATTGCCGACAAGAATCAAGTCATTCGGACTTCGGTAGCCAAAGTTATGATTTTATTAGTACTTCTGTGTTTCTGGAGAGAAGCAGATTTGCTAGTGTTAGTTAACCTGATTGAAGTGCATATTTAGAGGGGTTTCCAGAGGGTCTCACCATAACGAAAAATGAGGCTAATCCTCTAAGCTTTCAGGAAAACTAAAGATCACTGAATTTGGACGATCGTAGAGAAAGTTATGATAGTTTCTTTGTCGCTGTCCAGAAACCCGACGTGAAATGTTTGCTCTGATTAATTAGATTGGTAGGTCTGGTAGATGGACGAATCAGAGGGTCTCCCCAACTAAGTTTATTTAGACATTTCAATTAACTTTTCAGATTGTCCAAGATCATCCTATTTGGACTCATGAGCAGAAAGTTATGAATTTTTGAAGTCTGCTGTCCGCAGTGACCGATCGCTATAAATTAGAAAAGCTAGACGTTACAAGAAGATTAGCGATTTCGATTGTAGTGTGATGTATGATTTTGGTCCAGTATGCTATTCTTAGTTTGGGGTTATCTTCTTGTCCAGGTGGCAGCGAGATCCTAAGGGCAGCACCCACTTCAGTCCGCCGCTCGCGCGGTTGAGGCAAGTATTCGGGTTTATGTGTAGTATTGGTTGCATGTCATGATTGAGTGGTGTTTGTTCATCATTGCCATGTGAATGTGTTGTGGAGATGATTCTAGTTGTGATGATGTTTGCGAGATTATGTTTAAAGCTCCTTCATGATGCTATTGTTTATACCCGACTACATATTGAGTATGATATTGGAAATATGATGTTGTAGTTCTATGCATGTTGGAGCATTTTGAGACTTGGTCACGTGGTGACCAAGAGTACAATGTTGAGGTCCCCGTCATATGTAGTGACAGCTTGAGGTCCCCGCATTCATGGAATGTGGGCAATATATCTGAGGTCCCGTCATTGTGATGACGGGCAAAGGTCCCTATACATGTGATGTATAGGCTCTTGGTCCCCGTACAAAGGGCACAGCAAGGGTACTCATCGACGGATGAATATCCCGGTTACCGTAAAATGCGTAAAGAGATAAAGAACAAAGAGTGCATAGCATTATCATTAAATTTCTAGTATTTGAAATGCCATGAATGAAGTTGATTAAAGTTGTTTATGCCGTCATGTCTTTATGATTATGTAACCTTGATGATACTTGTCGAGTCCTATGACACACCCTTGCTTTGTTTTGATTTAGGTACTTACGTAAAGACGTCATGCATGGGCGGGAGTAGACGATTGGAAAGCACGCACCACTTCACAAAATTAATGCAATTGTTATTTTAGCATCACATAAGAATAAATAGATCACGAGAAATACCCATGGTTATTTTATGATTATGATTGATGAAATAATTTATGGATGTGAGAATGGTGTTATTTGATTACATTCATATGATTATCCCTTATGCATGAGTGAATTGGTTAATGAAATTATCATTAAATATTATGTTTACTCGTTAGAAAATTGTTTTTCATTGATTATACAAGGAGACTTTGTCGAAAATTTGTAAATTCGCTCTAGTTGTATTTAGTTTTGGTAGCATTCCGTGCTCGCTCGAGTTGGGGTGTTAGCTTGGTATCGAGCGGGTTTGTAGGTCCGCGGCATCGAAAAATTAATTTTGACACACTAAGCACGATGGGTGGGATTGGGTTTTCTTTTGCATTGCACTACGCTATTGTCATTATATGTTTATTCTTGAATGTTTGATACTAGTTATTCTTATGCTTATTGTGGTTAGTTTTATTGTGGTGTTCTTAGATGGCAAGAGGCGAGGTCGTGGTCGTGTGCGCGGTGGTGCAAGCGAGGCCGTGCAATGTCCCCGCCGTGTTCGAATTCTATAGCTGGTGAAGCAAGTCCTGCGAGGTCAGAGGAGGAGGTCGCTTCAGCGCAGTTCAAGAAAACCAGGCTCCACCGGCTGCACCGATTCCTGTCCCATTGGTGGCTCCCGCAGTAGTACCTGCAACAATTAATATGGGACTTCACCAGTGGAACGCCCTGCGCCTTGATACTTTTGATGGCTTGGGCACTCCAGTGGATGCGGCCAACTGGCTGCGTCACATGGAGAGACACTTTGGTGCTTTAGGGATGACGTCGGAGATGCGGGCTCGGTTGTGGCTTTCGGCAAGGGCAAGCGGATATTTGGTGGGAGGGAGTCTTGACGCCTAGGATCGCCGCTCATGGCCTCGCATGGGAGTTGTTTGTGGAACAGCTTGGAGGAGGTTTTATCCAAGATCGCTTGTGGAGAGGATGGAAGTCTCACCGCAGAGCTACAAGCGTGGTAAGATGACGGTGTCGGAATATGAAGCGGTTTTAACAATCGATCCGCTTTGTACCAGCATGGCTCTGATGAGGCGAGAAAAGGCTAAGAGGTTTCGCAGGGGCTCAGCAGAGTTCCACAGTCTTGGGAGCGCTAGAATTGCGTGACTTTAGCTCTCAGTAGAGCAAGCCGGGGGCATGGAGCTAGAGATGCACTTGGGAGGATCTACCAGCACGGGAGGTACCATGGTCGAGGATGGGGCTAGTGGCACGTAAGAAGAATTTTGGAGGAGGAAGTGGGTCATTTCGAAGCGGCTTCAAGAAGTTCAAAGGCCGTGAGAATTCCTTCAAGTCCAGAACCACAAGGCCACGCCATCTTTACTTCTGATCGCAGTGAGTGGGCCTAGGTTGCGCCCGTTCGAGGTGGGTATGAAATATTTCAAGTGTGGCAATGAGCATCGGGCGTCGAGTGTTCTTGGTCAGATCTTGTCGCCATCGTGGTCGGGAGGGCCACAAGGCATTGGTCCGTCGGCGGAATCCCGCCATATTATTAAATGGGAACTGAACCAGCATCGCACGGAAACAGCGGCGTCTTCGCGAGGGTCGATTCAGATGTTAGCAGCCACACCTACTCGGTCTTGGGGTCACCACACCTATTTTCAGATCACGGAGGATGCCACCGCGGGTACTTTTGGCCACCGGTTCTGCAGTAGCCGTTTCGATTGCGCACCTTCAAGCACCTCCTACGATGGCGCACTCCTTATCGTGTATCGGAGTTTCTTCCGCCCCAGCAGAAGATTTCTTATGCCATGCCGACGGCAGAGTGGCAGGGCGTCCCCGATGTGGTGACAGTGCGCTCTTAGTGGATTCAGTGGAGGCTTATGTTCTTTTGACTCAGAGCTACTTTCTTTTTGTATCGTTAGAGTTTGTTAGCGGGCCAATTTGAGAGTGCAATCTATAGCTAAGTCGATTATAGTTAATTCTCTGGGGAATTCTTGCTAGTTCCACAACGATCGGGTTGTGTGATCTCATTGGATGGGGAAGATTTCATTGCTAATTTAATGGTCCCAAAATGGAGCCATTTGATGTTATTTTGGTATGGACTGGTTACATAGCTATCGAGCGATTATTTCGTGCTTTTGGAAGACAAGAACTCTGCAAGCACCTTCGGGCTTGAGGTAGTTTTCGAGTAGTGCCCCTCTTATTCTCTCTGTGTTGGCTAGCTTGTATCCTGTAGCCGAGTCGTGAAGAGTGGGTTTCTTTTGTCACTAATGGGAAGCCAAGTTCCTCTTTGACTGCAGAATTAGTTCCGTGGTTCGAGAGTTCTTAGATGTTTTTCCAGCGAGTTGCAGGATGCCCCTCCTCGTCCGTGGAGTTTCTGATTGATTTGATACGGTGCTCAACCGGTTTCTATGACCCGCATCGCTTGTCACGTCCTTTCGGGAGAATTAAAGAAACAGTTGGATGATCTAAAAGCGAAAGATCTTATTCGACCTAGTGTGTCTCCGTGGGAGCTCCGTATTGTTTACCAAGAAGAAGGATGGTAGTTGGCGCATGTGTATTGATTACTGTGCTCTTAACCAGCCTAACCATCAAGAACAAATATCCTTTGCCTCGCATTGAAGAATTATTTGATCGGTTGAGAGGGCAAAAGTGTTTTCAAAGATAGACCTTGATCGGGCTATAACCGATCCCCGTCCGAAAGGAAGATATTGAGAAAACGACGTTCTCTACAAGGTACGGCACTTTGAATTTAAAGTTATGTCATTTGGACTAACGAATGCCCCGCTGTTTTATGGAGACTATGAACAGGATCTCGCATGAGTATCCGGATGAATTTGTTGTAGTTTTTATTGATGATATTTTGATCTATTCTAAGACTAAAGTGGATCATGAGCGTCATCCGAGGTTGGTGTTGAGACGCTAAGAGAGAATAGGTTCTATGCCAAGTTTAAGAAATGTGAATTTTGGATGTCCAAGTGGGATTCCTTGGGCATATTATAAATGAAAAAGGAATATCGATCGATCCAGGAAAATCTCCACAAGAGTTGAATGGGCAAGACCAACCAATATTAAAGAAGTGAGAAGTTTTCGGGTATGGCGAGGCTATTACGGCGTTTTGTGCAGGATTTCTCCATCATTGCAAAGCCGTTGTCCGTGCTCACTCGAGAAAGATGTGAAGTTTCGTGGGGCGATGATTGTGAGCGCAGCTTTCGGACTTTGAAGGAAAACTTGGTGACTGCTCCGGTTCTTACTATTCCTGAGCCTGGGAAGCGATTCACAGTGTACTCTGATGCATCTCGAGTTGGTTTGGTTTGTGTGCTCATGCAGGGCGGGAAGGTTCTCGCTTATGCGTCTAGACAATTTGAAGAAGCATGGCGAATTATCCAACTCATGATTTAGAATTGGTCGCAGAGTGTTCGCTTTGAAGCTTTGGAGACATTATCTTTATGGAGAATCTTGTGATATCTTTACCGATCACAAGAGTCTTAAGTACATTTTACCGAGGGACTTGAATCTAAGACAAAAGATGGTTAGAGTCGATAAAAGATTATGATCTCACGATTCAGTATCATCCTGGCAAAGCTAACGTGGTGGCTGATGCTCTTAGTCGCAAGGCGACACCGGCTACTTTGGATTGTCTTATTGCGGATTTTGACCGCATGGAGATATCGTATTGCTATGTAGGACCGCTCATGTCGAGACACGGTGATTTTGGGTCACCATTCCACAATGTAGTACAAGCGCGACAAAATGACCCATTTTTGCAGAGGGTCGAAGCGTTTGGACTCAGGAAAGGAAGGGAATTTCAGTTTGGATGGGTGTGGAGCATTGCGATTCAAGGGACGATTATGTGTGCCACAGAAAGCAGGAGTTAAGGATGACATCTTAAAGGAGGCTCATCGCACTCCGTATACTGTTCATCCAGGAGAGACGAAGATGTACCGTGATTTGAAGCGACTTTTACGTGGAAAAGAATGAAAGTGGATATTGCCAATTTTGTAGCTTCTTGTGGTGTTTGTCAGCAGGTGAAGGCTGAACATAAACGTCCTGGGGGGTTATTGCAGCCTTTGGAAGTACCCCAATGGCCATGGGATGATATTTCTATGGATTTTGTTGTTGCGTTGCCTCGTTCACCGCGAGGCAAGGATGCAGTTTGGGTTATAGTGGATCGATTCAGCAAATCTGCACATTTTATTCCCATTCGCACGACTAATTCAGCTAGTGATTTGGCTCCTATCTATTTGCGGGAGATTGTGAGATTGCATGGAGTGCCAAAGACCATCATTTCGGACAGGGATGCCAAGTTCAGATCCAAGTTTTGGGAGAGTTTGCAGAGTGCCTTGGGCACGCAACTCACTTTGATCTGACTTCCCATCCTCGCATGGATGGGTAGTCGAGCGCACTATTCAAACCCCGGAGGACATGTTGAGGTCATGTGTCCTGTCTTGGAAAGGTAGTTGGGAGGATCAATTGCCATTGGCGAGTTTGCGTACAATAACAGCTATCATTCGAGCATAAAAGCCGCCCGCTTGAGGTTTTATATGGGCGTAAGTGCAGTCACCTCTTTGCCGGGAAGCCGTGGGTGAGAAGGCGGTTTGGGACCGGATGGGTGCAAAAGACGCTTGAACGAGTGGCCTGGTGAGACAGAATCTTTTAGCACCAAAGCGCATGTAAGAGTTATGCGGATGTGAGGAGAAGAGACTTGGAATTTGAAGTGGGAGATCGGTGCTCTGAGAGTGTCCCCACTAAAGGTGTTGTCGTGTTCGGTACCAAAGGGAAGCTTAGCCCGAGGTGCGTTGGGCCATTCACGATCTTGGCTCGGATCGGAAGTTGGCATACCGCTTAGACCTACCGAGGCTATGCGAGGAGTGCATAACGTTTTCATGTGTCGATGTTGAGGAAGTTCCTTCGTGATCCGAGCATCATGTTTCATTAGAACCCCTAACCATTGACCAGATCGACATTTGAATCTAAACCGGTGCAGTGCGGAAAGATCGTAAAAGAGTTGAGGAACAAAACTTTGAAGTACGTTAAGGTGCTTTGGTCGCAGCACGAAAAGGAGGCTACTTGGGAACCGAGTCTCGCATGCGTGAGCTTTATCCGAGTTGTTCATCTCGGTGCATACCACAGTTGCCAAGTTTCGATCTCGGTTTTATTTCTTGAAGGTTGGAGTTTAGATTCGGCCGAATCTCGCTAAGGGGGTAGAATGTAATATCCCAAAGTGAGTTAAGATTTGAATCGAGGAAGAATAATTTTTATTTCGGAGAGATCGTTGGTTCGGGAAGAATCAAACGGAACGACGGGAGGGACTAATTGGATTGTTGTCAGTGCTGCAATTTTAGAGGGGGGAAAGAGCAAATGGGCGGCAACTTGGGCCTGGGCCAAGGCCCATCTGGGTGGCCGGCCAAGGGGGCTCCTCCCCAAAAAAACCCTAGCCCCTTCCCTCCCCTCCCCTTTCCTCCCACTCCCATTCGGCCGCCACCTCCACCTCCCCACCTCTCCACCTCCCCTCCACCCTCTCTTGCGCCCCTTCCCATCCCCACACCCCATTGTTGCTGGCCAAGGAGGAGAAGGATCTCCTTGCAGCCGGCCAAGGAAGAAGGAGAAGGAGAAAAGAAGAGAAGAGGGAAGAAGGAGAGGAGAAGAGAAGAGAAGAAGAGGGAGAAGAAGGGATCCGCAGCGGAAGTGTGGAGGTCTTCATCCCGCTGTGTACTCTCTTCGTTTCGGCAAGGGTAACCCGTGGTTCTTTGCTTTAGGTCATTTTCTAGTTGTCTAATTTTCGGATGTCAGTTCGTCGAATTTCTGCAGCAGTGAAGTTTGTCGGTTTTGATTAGGTTAGAGGCAGATTTGGGTCTGGGTGTCTCCTAGAAAGTTGTAGCTATCGTAGTTACCTTTCATTGCCGACAAGAATCAAGTCATTCGGACTTCGGTAGCCAAAGTTATGATTTTATTAGTACTTCTGTGTTTCTGGAGAGAAGCAGATTTGCTAGTGTTAGTTAACCTGATTGAAGTGCATATTTAGAGGGGTTTCCAGAGGGTCTCACCATAACTAAAAATGAGGCTAATCCTCTAAGCTTTCAGGAAAACTAAAGATCACTGAATTTGGACGATCGTAGAAAAAGTTATGATAGTTTCTTTGTCGCTGTCCAGAAACCCGACGTGAAATGTTTGCTCTGATTAATTAGATTGGTAGGTCTGGTAGATGGACGAATCAGAGGGTCTCCCCAACTAAGTTTATTTAGACATTTCAATTACCTTTTCAGATTGTCCAAGATCATCCTATTTGGACTCATGAGCAGAAAGTTATGAATTTTTGAAGTCTGCTGTCCGCAGTGACCGATCGCTATAAATTAGAAAAGCTAGACGTTACAAGAAGATTAGCGATTTCGATTGTAGTGTGATGTATGATTTTGGTCCAGTATGCTATTCTTAGTTTGGGGTTATCTTCTTGTCCAGGTGGCAGCGAGATCCTAAGGGCAGCACCCACTTCAGCGTCCGCTGCTCGCGCGGTTGAGGCAAGTATTCGGGTTTATGTGTAGTATTGGTTGCATGTCATGATTGAGTGGTGTTTTGTTCATCATTGCCATGTGAATGTGTTGTGGAGATGATTCTAGTTGTGATGATGTTTATAGATTATGTTTAAAGCTCCTTCATGATGCTATTGTTTATACCACGACTACATATTGAGTATGATATTGGAAATATGATGTTGTAGTTCTTGCATATTGGAGCATTTGAGACTTGGTCACGTGGTGACCAAGAGTACAATGTTGAGGTCCCCGTCATATGTAGTGACAGGCTTGAGGTCCCCGCATTCATGGAATGTGGGCAATATATAGAGAGGTCCCCACATTGTGATGACGGGCAAAGGTCCCTATACATGTGATGTATAGGCTTTGGTCCCTGTGCCAAAGGGCACGAGCAAGGGTACTCATCGACGGATGAATATCCCTGTTACCTGTAAAATGCGTAAAGAGATAAAGAACAAAGAGTGCATAGCATTATTATTAAATTTCTAGTATTTGAAATGCCATGAATGAAGTTGATTAAAGTTGTTTATGCCGTCATGTCTTTATGATTATGTAACCTTGATGATACTTGCTGAGTCCTATGACTCACCCTTGCTTTGTTTTGATTTAGGTACTTCTGGTAAAGACGTCATGCATGGGCGGGAGTAGACGATTGGAAAGCACGCACCACTTCACAAAATTAATGCAATTGTTATTTTAGCATCACATAAGAATAAATAGACTGCTGAGAAATACCCATGGTTATTTTATGATTATGATTGATGAAATAATTTATGGATGTGAGAATGGTGTTATTTGATTACATTCATATGATTATCCCTTATGCATGAGTGAATTGGTTAATGAAATTATCGTTAAATATTATGTTTACTCGTTAGAAAATTGTTTTTCATTGATTATACAAGGGAGACTCTGTCGAAAATTTGTAAATTCGCTCTAGTTGTATTTAGTTTTGGTAGCATTCCAGGCTCGTTCTGAGTTGGGGTGTTACACGCCACCCCCTATCGCTGCCCCTGTTGAGTCGCCCTACTGCCTGGGTAGCTGTTGCCAAGGGGAAGAGGAAGATTATCAAGGAGGGAAGGAGCAAGGATATGGAGGGAAAGAAGGAGAAGAAGAAAAGGAAGAGGAAGAGAGGAAAATTGCGGGGTTTCTGTGATATGTCATGTTCGTCAAGGGTAAACCCTGTTAATCCCTAGGATTTGCCATAGCTTAGTCATTGTTAAGGTTGTAGATCGCTTGCTTAGAGTAAGATTGTTTTATGCCCTAGTTCATCGAGGTTAGATGCGTAACCTGCGATGGTGATTTGGAGTATTTAGCCTCGGATTCAGATGTTGATCTAATTAAAGAAAAGTTCGTTAGCTTTCCAGGAAGGTATGGATCATTAGAATCGGAGTAGCGAGCGAAAAGTTACAGCCTCGGGAAGGTCATTGTCTAGAATTTGGACGTAGCTGATAGATGTTGTGAAGATGGATCAATTTCATCTAGTAGATGGCAAAATTAAAATATGATGATAACTTGAATAATTTAGAAAATTGTGTGTAGTTTCCAGAACTGGTATCATTCATATATTTTCAAGTTTTAGAATTAAAGATATAAAAAAATAAAGTGGACTGTCCTGACAGATTCTGGGACGGGCTTCGGGGAAGGAAACAGTGTAGAGAATGGTTGAATTGGAAGTTCATCATAACTAGGAAATTGTAGGCTTTTTCATGAGGATTCCAGAAAGTAGTGGATGTCAAGATTTGATGTTCAGATGTATAAGTTAGAGCCATTTTACTATTGGGACAACAGGTAGTGCGACCAGTAGTTTTGGTTAATTGGGTCAGTTTGGCGTAGACGTGTGATGACGATAAGTGTAAAGTGTGAGTGCTGTGATGTTGCGATTTTGAGTTCTGTCTTGCAATGTTTGTCCAGGGAGTGTGGCTTCTAGTGCCTTACTGTCGTTTCGTTGTCAAACTCTAAGGGGATAAATAGGCAAGTCAATGGTGGACAGTGATCAATGGTGGATCGCTGTATTCTTTATCACCCATTACCATTATATTATTTTTGCTTTCATCTTATTTAATTACAAACAATATGAGTGGTCATGATGTTAATTGTGTTGATGAATTCAAGAAGGTTGGATGATGGTATTATTTATGAACCTATGTTAACTTGAGCATTCATAAGCATCATTGCATGAAAAGAAGGTGATCATGGTGATCACATATCTACTTTGTTGGTAGAGACTCCACAGAGTGGAGGAGGTTCCCGATCCTTTGGAGGACAAGCTTGAGAGTGAACATTATCACGAGTGTTCACTCATGCTATATCGATAACGTGAAAAGAGTTGTATGTGGACATATAGTGTAGGGACACCTTGCATTTAAGGGAAAGAGAATTTGATGATTGGGTATGAGAATAAAGAAAAGAAAACAATTGATTTTGATGGGTATCGTTTATATTTTATTCATCATTGTTCATTGTTTATTATTGTGCTTCTGAGTCATAGACTCACTCTTGCTCTGTTGTTGCTTCTAGGTGACTATTGATGACATTGCACTTGGGAAGGGCTAGCGACTTGGAACCACGCCATACATTCAAATACTTGAAACATTGGCCATAAGACACTTTATTAGCATGATGATTTATAATTAGGACTTGATATTATTGCTTAGCCTAGTTGATAGGTTGGAGTTGATTATTCATTCAATAGACTTGATTCGATTGGTTTTGCTTTGATCTTGGTTTATTATCTAGCCATGCTTCCTATTAATTAATCATCTATGATTGACATATCGTTATGCTTGTGTTAGTGTGATCAGTGGACAAGTTTTATCATCATATGCTTCCTGTAATTTACTTTTAATTCATGTTTATATTGATAGTTAGTGTAGTTTAGTGGGCTAGGGTGCTATAGTCGTGGCCCTTGTCTCCTTCAACACCGGTCTTTCTCTTCAACGGCTTTGGTGAGCAAAGACTACAATGTTCTTATCTTCGTCTTCGATGTCTCACTCTCCACTTCCCTATAGGTCAATGTCATCTTGTAGGATAGATCGACATCATTGCACTCTTTTGTAGTCTAATTCGACGATATTTGTGCGATCCTCGTTATAAGTTTTATTTTTATTAAAAATTTTAATTATTTTTTATTGAACTTCGTATACAAATCAAATCAAAAAAATTATTTAATTTTTATTCTGAATTTCAATTTTTTTTGTTCAAACTCGTATATATATCCAATTATTTTTCCTTTATTTTTTTCATTCTAAAATACAAGTATTTAGGGATTTTACATTGGAATTCATATCGAGATCAAATTGCTATTATTTTACTCCAAAATTTAGTTATCTTTTGTTGAAATTCATATGCAAATTCAAATGCTATTTTTTGTTTAACTTTTATTCTAGATTATGTTTAGTTAGGATTTTTCTTAGAAATTCGTATCGAAATCAAATTGCGAACTTCGATTTATTTTTATTATGAATTTAGTTATTTTTTTGTTTGGAATTCGTATACATATCCAATTGCTAATTTTTGTTTAATTATTATTCTGAATTATATTTATTTAGGGCTTTTGCTTAGTAATTTGTATCGAAATCAAATTTCTAACTTTATTTTATTTTTGTTCCAAACTTCACTTATTTTCTTGTTGGAATTCGTATACAAATCCAATTGCTAATGTTGTTTAATTTTTATTGCGAATTTCATTTAAGAAGGGATTTTGCTTAGGAATTCGTATCAAATAATTGCTTATTTTATTTTATACTCTGAATTCTAGTTATTTTGTATTGGAATTCATATACAAATTCAATTTCTAATTTTTTTAAAATTTTTATTCCAACTTATATTTATTTAGGGATTTTTTTCTTTAGAATTTGTATGAAAATCAAATTGCTAACTTTATTTTATTTTTTATTCTGAATTTCAGATATTTTGGGGTTGTACTTGATATGGATTCCTTCTTTTAATCTAGACCGTTATGATTTGGACCCACCACAATTGACAGTGTAGATCTTTTCATTTTTTTACCGACTAACGTGAGAATTTCTAGCCCTTGAGAGCTAATGTGATGACTTCTTTTTATATCGCTTTAATAGTATAATATATTTCTATCGCTTAATAATATAATAGATATATTTTTTCAGATGGTCTAGTATTTTTATTTTGAAACTTGGTCAAGTAGACTTGACTTGGGCAGAACGATGTGGAACCAGATTTTATTTAGCACATTGAACAACTCATCGTTTTACTTGTGTAACGCAAAACTAAAATGTTCTAGCATTCTGAATTGTATTTTATTTATTTTTTTAATTCGGCAATCTGAACTATGTGGAAGCCTTTTGCATGTTCTCAAAAAGAATTCATCAATCTGAAACTCTAAGGGTCACTACAAATCACCTACAATATTAGCCCAGTTTCTAGGGAAATCGGCTGGTTTATTTGGCAAATTTTTTAATTCAAGTTTCTTAAAGATTTGATGTTTGGGCTGTCTAATAACCAATAATATACACATTATGCGTACAATAGAGATGTGGGGAGTGGCCGTCCATTCTTGCTTTGAGATCTGTGTTCTATATTTCTTGAAGTAATGGTCCTGCGCCGCTATTTGGTTATTTTGTTCAAGCCCGATCCATTAGTTCAGCTGAGCTCAGTTCGTTGTATAAACTTTGAACAGTTAGAGTAGACAGAGGAGGGAGATAGAGCAGAGAAAGCAAAGGCTCTGACGATTCGCAACGAGTGGCAGTGACGCGGCTCATGCTCCGCGGTGAGGTCTGTAGTAGGGTCCAACTCCTCATCGTTTTTGCTTGTTTTCCTTGTCTCTCCACAAGGTTTCGTATGCTCCAGTGTTGGGGTTTTTGATCTATGATTGGCGCGTGCGGCAGTGTTCTAGAGTTGAGAGGCGCAGCTTATGTTGTTCATCCTCATATCTTCCGACTTCCAGGTGAGTATTTTAGAGCAACTTTTTGTTCATACGATTCTAGGGTTGTGAATCTATTGATTTGCGGATGGTTTGATTAGCATTTTGCCAGCAATCTGATGGATTTGTGGTGTTTTTGTGATGTGTGGAGGTGAAGATGAGATAGGGGAAGATGTCATACTGCAAATTCGAGTACCCGAGGTGGGGCTCCATTCTCCATGGGCTCCCTCCCCGAGAAGCACTTCTCCCGCCACCATGGAAAGGGTATGGTTCTCACTTGCTGATGTCGTGTATGTTCGTGCTTAGATTCTTCAACCTCGAAAAGTGTACATAGCGTTCATGTCTTTTTTTTTATTTCAGATTTGTTCAGGTATTGGAGCAGCTTTTGTGGTGATACTGTGGCAATCTTTTGTTGGAATTGGAGCTAGTTAGGTAAAATGGTACTATTCTGTTTATATAATGTAGTAATCTAGACAATCTATTCGTCTCTGGATATTTGCAGTTTGCTGCAATGCCCCAGCTTCTTATGATGTCATTTGGTGTAACCCCTTCTAGAAAGTTAGAACTTTAGTGGTGGAGATTGTAACACTCCGGCCCAACATGGAGCCCAGAATGCCACTAACCTAATCTAACTATCAATTTTAACAACAATTAATACTAAATTACAATAAGCATATCAAAGATAAAACCCGTCCACAGGTCATAATAACACAAGAGTAACAATAAAGGAATTCATGGATAATTAATTCATAAGAGGCATGCCAAAATAATAAACCAAGATCAACGCAAGTCCAAACCAATCAAGTCAATTTAATGAATAAACAACTAAGGCTTAGCAATTATATCCTTTCTTAATTATAACCTATCACACTAAGAAACTATTTCATGATCAATAGTTCCTGTAATTGAGTGAACGATGTGATTCCAAGTGTGTGCTAGCCCTTCCCATGAGCAACGCCATCAACGAGCACCTAAAAACAATAGTAGAGTAAGGGTGAGTCCACGACTCAAAGAAGCACAATAATAAACAATATTCAATGCTTAATCAGCAGTAAATAATAATAGGGGCAATTTGCACAACAACACTACTCAAAAATCACAAGTTGGAAAATAACATCGATGTGAGGATGACATGTGGGCCCGTGGCCCACTTGTCATCCTCACATGGGATGCTATTTTCCAATTTGTGCATCAATGCAATGTTACTGAGCAAATTAATCCTAAATAGGATCATCATCAACATGAGTTGATCTCTTTTCTTTATTTTCATGTTCAATCATTCAATTATCTTCTCTTTATTTTCATACATATTCATCAAATATTTTTCATTCAATACATCTTTACTCTATATGTCCACATGAACTTCTTTCGTGTATACCGATATAGCATGAGTGAACTTCTTTGGTATGCCGGCACGGCTAAGTCCTACGAACCATTTCCAATGAGATATGCTAATCAAGAGACGCACGTATGGGGGTTAATCCTTAGTGATATGTCGACGAAATATGGATCACAAGGACCCATACGTGGAGCAGGACACACCGACTTCGGCGGGTGCTCCTCTCCCCACAAACATGTCCATGTTGCACATAATTAAATGTGCAACCCACCACGCGACTCATTAATTAACACACCCCAAAGTACTCAGCTAAGAGAGGTCCCATATCCCTCTAGTGTGGTTAGCACGCACAGAAATGCTCGGATAACAGGTACTCACAAGTAGTTCGGTCCTTAATTGACCCGGGCACCATTCCAATCACACCCAAAAAGATCACACCATCTTACCATTGTGCCCAAGTGTAAATTATTTTTCATTTTCAGTTTTAGTTTTGCAATTTAGACATAGCACAAGGCCGAAACATAGAGATCATAATAAGTTTGTGTGATCAAGATAATCGACAAGTCGATAATCGCCCATTTCTACCGATTGCTAAGCATGGCTAAGTATAATGACACGTAAACTACTAAGTGACAAGGGTTCATCCAATAACCCAAAATCACAAGAAGTAATCCAAAGGACAAGGCTCGTGAGTAGAGGAATAAACATTTCTACCGATAATGCATCTATCGGGCCAACTATCGACAATAGTTTAAAACAACATAGCAATGCATACATAGAATTTGCAAACAACATATTAGATTTTGAAAATAGTAGGAACAATATGATCAAATGATGCTACATCCGCTTGCCTTGCCGGGAGTGTAGGATCCGATGGTCGTGGCTCAATTATTATCAATATTGTCTTCTAACCTAACGCTAAAAGACGAATAAACCAATAAGAACGAAGAACACCAAATAAACTTCAACAAAGAAAAGACATCCAAAACTAATGAAATTTATACAGCAGCTAGAGAATGATTTTAGACCATTCTAGGAACAAGAATCATGCAATAAGGACTTAGTATGCAAAAGATATATCCAAAATACTCTTTCTCAGCCCTAAAATCAACCTAATTAATCACTGGTACTGTTCATGGTGAAATTTTCTAGAATGATTTAGGGTTTGAAATTTTTATAGCAGGTGGATTATGATATCTTAATAACAGCAAAGTTGAATTTACTAAACTCGGAGTTATACACATTTACTCATGATTTTTCTAAGTTGTAAATCTAATGCAAGTCATTTTACAGAATTATAAACATGCTCAAAACTAATTCCATATGAAAGTATGCTAACAGATGAGATTAACAAAATTGATTTTGCACAAAATGGAATTATACAGAAAAAGATATGAATTTTTCAAGTTTTAAACCGATTTCTAGAATATTCAAACTTGGCAGAAATCAAGTTATCCAAGTTACACGATTTTCTGATACTGAAATATACCTAATTGCATTTTTATATTAAACTTTAGTGACAACAGAATTTATTACAGTTGGAAATACCTAAAAAGTAGTTAACAAGAATTAGTTATGAGTTTTTAAAGTTAAATACAATTTTTAGTGGATAAATAAAAGCTTACCGAAAAAGATTCGAACTTAACAGGATATCTAAAAGGATCCCACCGTTGGATCAAGATCCAACGGCTCACGCGGAGGAATGCATTCGGACGGTGCGGTTGCTTGGGCCAATCACAGCCGCAGATCTGCAGATGGACGGCCCAGAGCGCACCCTCATTCGGATGGTCCGAATGCATACAAGATCACAACCGCAGATCGTGAAATCGACGGTCCATAATGATTTGGAAACCGGAAGGTCCGAATGCACTCTAGATCTGGGCCGTTGATCACGGGATCGACGGTCCACAATCAACAAAGTGCTACGCACGGGACTAAGTGCGCGAGGAGGACTTTAATGAGAGGGCCCACATGTCAGTGAGACAGAGGGACAATTAAGACAACGATTAATTACTAGGAACCGAAGATTAGTGATTGACTAGCAATTAATGTGTCCTAATGACTGGCACAGATGTGATTTAAGGGATTGGAGGGCCCACAAGTCAGTGGCTCAACGATATAGTCTAAGACACGATTAATTAACTAATGATTAGCAATCACAGGGTAATTAATGTGTCTTAAACAAATGACGAAAACGGGAGTTCTCGCCGGCAACTTCCCGAGCGACTTCAACGGCTTGACGGCGATCCCGGCATGGCGCGCCAACTAAGAACCGAAATGGAAACGCAATAGCACTACTTAACCTAATGGTGGCATTCTCGCCATGGTGAGGACGAACGCCGGCTAGCCGGAAACGAAAATGGAGCTCTTCATCGCTAACCACGAAAATAGCGCTGCAGTCCAAAGAAGGGAGTGCCATTGCCTCTAGGGACTAATAAGAAGCTACCTTAGCGAAGAGAAGCTCTAAAGATGGCCGGAGAAGCTTATCCACGGTGGAGCTCGCCGGAGCCGAGGAAGAAGATGACGAAAACGATGATCTGAGCCAAAATGAGTACCACTGGTAGTCAAAGTAGCTTCATTACCACTTCTAGAAGCTACATGAGCAACCAATTTGGAAATAAAGCACTCACCTGAGCTGAGGAAGAAGATGACCAAATTCGACCGAATTTGAACAAACCCCAAATTGGACAATTCCTGAGAATCAAATCCAACATTAAGTGAGGGGAAATATTCAAGATAGTAAGGAGATAAGAATGGGGTAAAGAAATGTGAAGGAGAACCCCTGGAACACCAAATTCACCACTGGAGCTCCACGGGTCAACAATGGTGGATTGCCGGTTTTGAGGAGTTAAGCTCCAAGATTGGAAATGGAGCTTGAGGGTGGTCTAAAAGGATACCAGGAAGTGTTGAAGGTGCTTATAAGGCTTTGAAAGGCTAGGTTTAGCAAAAGTGCTTTTAGGAGACAATGGCACAAAGCACAAGTCACACCAAAGCAAAAGATGAAGTCGACAATATAGGGTATGGCTCGCCGACCACCTCTCCCACAACTCTTAATGTCGACTAGGCGCGTAGGGAGCACGAATGACATCCCCATGCCCTACACCGTACGCATGGCCGAGGTTGAAGATGACAAGAGAAAAGCTCGCGAATAAGGACCCTTGATTATAATCGGACGCACGACAATGCGCCACGCCTCGGGTTCAAAATAAAGGAATAGAACGGGAGCCCTTAGATTAGAAACGAACAACTCGATTCAAACAAAACAACTAAGGTCCAATGTTTCGAGAATCTAGACGGTTGGATGGGGATCCAACGGTTCAAAAGGGACGGCATGCGCACGGTCCGACCGCCACACGAACGTGGGCATTTATAAGGATCTAACGGTGGAGATTGGGCGCGATGATGAAAAGAGGGCTCGTGCGCTTAGTTGATCGACCGAAGTCGATTGCTCGAGCCCGAGTCCGACTCGAACCCAAAGAACAATGAAACTAGGTTTGGAGTTTTAAACTGAATCGAACTTTGAGGATTTAATAGAGATAGCAAACAACTCCAAAAATTACGAAATATTTATGGAGCTTGCTAACTCAGGTATTAACCTTGTGTAAAATCCTCGAGGTTTTCATGCTGTGAATATTTCTCCAAAAATTCTGCAAGACTTTGATTTAAGGTTTGACTAAAAGTCAAACAGTTTGATCGCCTCTAAAAATATTCAAATAATTTCTAAAATTTGTGAAATTTTTCAGAGAGGCCACATGCCATCACAGAGACTTAGGAAAAATATTTCCCAAAGATGATCACAAGATTGGAGATGAATATTTTTGGAAGACAATGTTTGGATCAAAAGACTTGTGACTTTGTATTTCCATAACTTCTTACAACAATTGTTCAAAGCATACAGGAAATACATGATGTAAGAAAAAGTTTTAATTCCTACTCATTTTCTTACATTTGAAACACAAGTCCAAAATTGGGATGTTACAAAACCTCCCCCCTTACAAGAATCTCGCCCCGAGATTCTGTTTACTCGGAGAAGAAAGACGGGTAGTCAGCACGAAGGCGATCTTCCCGCTCCCAAGTTGCTTCATCTTCAGAATGATTTGACCACTGAACCTTAAGGAACTTGATGACACGGTTCCTTGTTCTCCGTTCAGATTCTTCGAGAATACGAACAGGATGCTCACGATAGGTCAAATTTTCTTGCACATCGAGATTTTCCAACGGGGTTTCCTCAATTGGAACACGGAGGCACTTTTTCAAGTGTGACACATGGAACACATCATGTACTCCCTCAAGTGAAGCTGGCAACTCCAATCGGTATGCAACAGCACCAATTTTCTCGATGATGCGATAAGGTCCAACGTATCGAGGGGCCAACTTGCCCTTGATGCCAAAACGCTGATGGCCCTTCAACGGTGAGACTTTGAGATACACAAAGTCATTGGGCTCAAAGCTCAACTCGCGGCAACGACGATCCGCATAGCTCTTTTGCCTGGACTGGCCCACCCGCAAATGCTCGCGAATCAACCGAACCTGGCTTTCGGCCTCATTGATTGAGTCTGGGCCGAATAACTGACGCTCACCGGTTTCTGACCAGTTTAATGGGGTTCTACATCTCCTCCCATACAAAGCCTCAAAAGGTGCCATGCCAAGACTAGCTTGGAAGCTATTGTTGTAAGAGAACTCTGCAAAAGGCAAGCACTTCTCCCACTTCTCCCCATAGGAAAGAACACAAGCACGGAGCATATCTTCCAACACTTGGTTGACTCTCTCCGTCTGACCATCAGTTTGAGGATGATAAGCTGAACTGAAAGAAAGACGTGTACCCATCGCCTCTTGCAGACTATGCCAAAAGCGAGAGGTGAAAAGAGAACCACGATCTGACACAACTGTTCGTGGCACACCGTGCAAGCACACAATGCGAGATATATAGAGATCCGCCAACTGACTAACGCTGAGGTTGGTGCGTACTGGCAGAAAATGTGCTACCTTAGTCAATCGATCAATGACAACCTGTAGCATCCTTCCCGTAAGAAGCACGGGCGCATCGTGATGAAGTCCGCATCAACGAATCCCACTTCCACTCGTGCATCGCAAAGGTCGAAGGAGACCGCCGACGCCGTGTTCACCTTGACACGACAAAGACACGCCGCACTCGGCAACGAACCTGGCAATCTCGCGCTTCATGCGAGTCCACCAAAATCTCTGACGAAGGTCCTGATACATCTTGGTAGCCCCGGGATGGATAGACAAAGGGGAGTCGTGGGCTTCGCAGAGAATCAAATCCCGCAATTCCATGACCTTTGGAACCACAAGGCGCTGTCCAAACCACACAACACCATGTTCATCCTTAGAGAAGCACTTGGCTGACCCATTCTTGATGTCCTGCTTGATTTGGATCACACCAACATCTGTCTGCTAGGTAGCCTTGATTTGATCTACCAAGGTCGGTTGCACAACCAAAGTAGCAAGAGAATCGTGCTCAATCAAACCCAAGTTAAGCCGCTGGAATTCTTCAAGAAGGGCAGGTTGTTGCTCTTGAAGCACTAAAGTATTACAATACACCTTTCGACTAAGTGCATCTGCAACAACATTGGCTATGCCCGGGTGATACTGAATGCCCATATCATAATCCTTGATCAATTCCAACCATCTTCTTTGCCTGAGGTTCAGATCTGGCTGGGTGAACAGATATTTCAAGCTCTTGTGATCAGAATACACCTCACAACGGTTATCAATAAGGTCATGCCGCCAAATCTTGAGTGCATGGACCACTGCAGCTAACTCCAAGTCATGGGTAGGATAATTGAGCTCATGAGGCCTCAACTGCCTTGATGCATATGCCACAACCTTGCCTTCTTGCATAAGAACACAACCGAGTCCCTGACGAGAGGCATCACAATAGATATCAAAGCTCTTGTGTATGTCAGGGAGAACAAGCACTGGAGCTGACGTTAGCCTCTTCTTGAGTTCTTGGAAACTCTCATCACAAGCAGAAGTCCATACGAATTTCTTGTCTTTCTTTAGCAATTCGGTCATGGGCTTCGCAATCTTGGAAAAATTCTCGATTAAGTGGCGATAGTATCCCACCAAACCAAGAAAACTCCGAACATCTGTGACAGACTTAGGCTGACCCCAAGATAGCACATCACTGACCTTGCTAGGGTTCACAGCTACTCCACCTGCTGAAAGAACATGGCCTAAGAATGCCACTTCCTCCAACCAGAACTCACACTTGCTAAACTTAGCATACAGCTGGTGCTCACGCAGCTTCCCCAATACAATCTGCAAATGCTCAGCATGCTCCTCTTCACTCTTGGAGTAGATAAGAATGTCATCAATGAAGACCACAACAAACTTATCCAAATACTCCATAAACACCGAGTTCATAAGATTCATGAACAAAGCTGGAGCATTGGTCAAGCCGAAGGACATGACTGTGTACTCGTAAAGGCCATAACGAGTAGTGAATGCCGTCTTTGGAATATCCTCAGCCCTGATCCGGACTTGATGATAGCCCAATCTCAAGTCAATCTTGGAAAAGACACTGGCTCCAGTCAATTGATCAAAAGATCATCAATACGAGGCAAAGTATACTTGTTTTTCACCGTCACTTCATTAAGCGGACGGTAATCAATACACATACGCAGGGTCTTGTCCTTCTTCTTCACAAAAATGACTGGACAACCCCAAGGAGATGAGCTAGGACGGATAAAGCCTTTTGCTTGAAGCTCACCTAACTGCTTCTTCAGCTCCTCCAACTCATTAGGAGGCATTCGGTACGACTCCTTTGAAATTGGAGCGGTACCGGGCAGCAACTCGATAACAAACTCCAAGTCTCGAACTGGAGGCATCCCAGGCAAATCATAAGGGAAGACATCCACAAAGTCACAGACTGTGGGCACATCCTGAATCTCCAGGGCTGGTTTAGCTTCAAGGGCGCAAAGATGTGGCCCCTGCAGCTGCGGTGAAATCCCAACTTGCTCGCCTGAGGGACTAGTGAGGTAGACCATCTTCCTGGTACAATCGATGTGAGGACCCCAGTTTATTTGGCTTGTAATGCTTAACCAACCACCTGGTCCTAGCATCACAAATCAAATAAACTGATCCGAGATATGTATACTTCCTGCAGCAAAGATACGCACTCATACAAAATTAGACAAAGAACTCCATTCAAAACATAGAGTCCAAACATTACACTACAAACGGAAGATAAACAAATAGCAAAGATATTACAGCATAATGGCCGATCGCCACAAGATACACAAATAACAAGAACGACAATGAAGCAAAGTGCCATAAGATGGCTATAAACAAAGCCAATCGCGTGCCTTCAACCCACAAGGCATCCGACCGACCGCCAAGACTAGTCGTCACCCACGGCGACAAAGACAAATTCACGTAAGTGAGGCCCCGAGGCTCACCTTCTTCCTCCGCAACCAAAACATTAAGCAAAGCACCCGAGTACAAAGATTGTCTTTGTACCCGCAAGACCGACGTGTGAACTAGCGGCACTGCTCATATGCTACATGCAGCTTGTTTAGTGGAGGCCATATGTTTTATTTGCATAAAGCCAATTTTCATTTGCAATAATGTAATACAGCTTTAAAGGCAAGTTTGCAATTCATTTTAAGATTGAAATAATAAAGACGGATATTGATAACAAAAGCTAAAGATAAACAACCTAGAAGTGACTATCCCAATAGTCACCATTAACAATAGCACTAATCCCGCATTCGCACCACCCATCAAGTTTTAATTTAAATGTTGTAGTCTAGTTCTTGGGGCGATCCGAGCGTGTCCATAACCTAGACGAGGCTATTCGAATAGTTTTGACCTCGCAGGTGTACCAATGTACCCACACCTCGCATCGCCTTTAAGCCAAAGCACACTTCCGAAGGTATGCCAAGACACGCCTAAGTCCTACGAGATCTGTTTCCAATATTGTGTATCAACCCGAGCCGCTCAGATGGATAGAAACCCATACGCTACATGGTAAAGCCGAAAAGACAACTACCCACTCAGATAAAGCTTTTGACAACTACCATGCTCCCACCTCCGTCCCTCCTGCGACTCCTCGCGACCCTGAGCCAATACACGCCAAAGTACTAGGTCAAGAGAGGTCCCATATACTCTAGTGTGGTTAGCACGCAAATGCTCAAGACGGTGGCGCAAGTAACTCGGTCCTTAATCGACTCTGCACCTTTCCAATACACCCAACAGATCACACCAGCCTTACCATTGTGCCCAAGTCTAAATCATTTTTGTTTTCATTTTTAATTTTTCAATTAAACATAGCAAAGATGCTCAAACAAAAAGTTGTAGTAAATTTTGTGATCAAGGTTACCGACTAAAGTCGATAACCGCCTGGGCCTACCGATAGCTACATGTCTAAGCAAGTTGACCGGATCTACTAAGTGACAAGAGATCATCCAAATGACCTTTAATCACAAGAAATAACCTAGGCTCGTAGTAGAGATCAATATTTTGTCTACAGGATATGCACTACGGATTTAACTAACCAATTTAACACAAATTAAGCAATGCATACATACAATTAAAACAAAATATTAGATTTTAAAATACCGATAAACATGATCAAACCGCTGTTCGTTGTCGTTGCTCAATATGGTGCGGAGGATCGTCCTCGTGGTTGCCGCAAATATCGAATCCTAACGATTTGAACAAAACAAATAATAAGAACGAATAACACCGCAAAACTCAAACATCAAATACAAACACCAATATATACACCAAGGCTAGACTATCACAAAGAATGACAAATAATTGCTACAGAGACCCATCCACTCATTTGCTAGGTTAACCACAAAATCAAACTTCTAACATGCTTTAAACTTTGGACAGCTTTGATGGTGATTGTGTGCACATCTATTATTTAATCATCAAGTTAACACATCAAAATCAGCTAGCTATACTAAAACCACTATTGACAGTGAGAGCACAAAATCTACAAGAAACTATTGAAAGCATAACTAGCTAAGTATCCAATTATGAGATGCTACAAAAATTCTAATTAAGTTTGGGCTTTAAAAGATCAAACTACTAATACACCTAAGTATCACACCATAATAAGAAGGTTATCACAATACAACATGCTACTACTCCCAAACTCACCGCTCGATAAATCAAAAGTACAGAGACAATAACATGATAATCTAACTATCCCTATGATCAAGCATGGCAAATGTGTTTTGAAACTGAATTACTAACTAACATAATTCCTTGCCAAACGCTACTTCCTAAGGAAATCTTCAAGTCTAACAAGACCTAATTTAGCAAGTATGAAACCAATTTTCAATTTCATCGACAACAACTAAAACCGACAAATGAGAAAAGATACAGAGAAACTTGCACTAAAATACTTTCAAACCTCAATTACTAACTTTGATCATGCATGAGAGTGAACTAAAGAACAATCATAAGCATGATTAGCAATAACTAATTGGTTTTGAAGGAGGGGCCCCACCGCCGCATGCATGCAGAGGAGCACAACCGAAAAGAACAGAGGATCTCGGGCGCTCGACTGATTCGCCGCGCGGTGGAAGCGCCGCGAGGTGGAAACCAAGGCCAAAATGGGTCGCGGAGGATCACCAAACGTAGGTGGTCTCGAGGCACGAGATGCACCGCGTGGCGCGCGATGGAGCTTGGCGGCGGCGTGGGGTGACAAGGTGCATCGCACTAGAGAGGAAGACAATGAAATTTAGCGCGCATGGGCATTAGTGAGTTACCAGAACTCACCGTGTGTTGGCGACGACAGAGGCACCGGAGTGACCCGCGACGAGAGCCACGGCGGCGCAAGGCGATTAACGCGATGGAGCCTGGGTGAACGAGGACACGAGAGTGAGTGGAGAAGAAAGGTGGAGTCAGTGGTGCTCACCGAGCGAAGAATTGAGCCGAGCTCACCGGAGAAGACGCGCGGTGGAAAAGGCGGTTTCGGCGGACTTGAGAAGAAAGTCCACGCGCAGCTCCACGCATTTATGAATCCTGAAATTCCTTGAGGGGTTTACTTCCCGGATGTGGAACACGCCGTGACGCGCCGGCGATGACCGAGCCCACCGGAGCGGCTGAATGCTCTGAGGCGCTGCAATACGCCACGGCTCCGGAGCTCGATGGAGAAGAAAGACAGAGGAGAAGAAAACGAGGTAGGAAAACCCTCGTGGCCTTTGTAGGAGCAAAGTGAGGCGCGAGGTGAGGCGGTGGCGTGAAAAGACCGTGAAGCTAGGTGGCGCGCAGCATGCAGCGGCGAGCCGGCGAGAGCGCTGCGCGGCTTGCGGCGCTGAGTCGGCGGCGACGGGCGGAAATGACCGGCAGGGATGGCCCACAAGTCACGACAAGCAAGCAAACGGCGCGAGCCCGAAGTTAGACTCGACATCGCACCGACCGCTGGATCTAAAACGGACTACCGAGATTGGTGTATGCATTCGACAGTCGGTTGCATGCGCAAGACGTGGATCGCTCGATTTGCATCGACGGTCGCGATCAATTGGACTCGGCGGTGCGATTAGTTGACGCGACCAACCAAGTGCTTGAGCCGGACTCGAGCCTGAGTTGGGTTCGGGCCCGAGGAATGTATTTTTAGAATTTGATTTAAAAGACAGAGAAGGTTTGGGAATTTTTAGAGGTAGCTCCTGAGCTCCAAAAATTCCAAAATTTTTATGGCAGCTACTAGGGACAGAGGACAACCTTGTATAATTTTTCCAGAACTTTTATACACTGCATTGTTCTAGAGAAAATTCACAAGCTGTCTGACAGGAGTTTGACCAGATTTCAAACAGAGTTGACTTGGCCATTTGAAATAGCAAACAAAATCTAAAAATTGTGAAATAATTCAGGAGGTAGATAGGATGATCAAGATGGCAGGAAAAATATTCCTAGGGATGATCACAAGTTTGAAGGCTAAGAATGTGACAACAATTTCCATTCACAAGAATTTAATTCTAGAAAATGGAAATTGCTAGGAAAATGTAGAAACTTTCAAATGATTTGAAGAGGCAACAAAAGTTTTTATTTCTCCTCAAAATTTTACATTTGAAATACAAACCCTAAGTTAGGGCTGTTACAATCGATTTGCCCCAAGTGTTGGGATAACCAATCCATGCCAAGAATCACATCCAGGCGCGCCGAATCAAGTAAGATGAGGTTCGCCAAGAATCCCACTCCTTTAATATCAATGGGAACGTCCCGGTATTCCTGATCAGCTCTCATTTCCGAACCGGGAGAGCGAATAAGCAAAGGAGTCTCCAAAGGAACAAAGTGAAGGTCACAAGCAGCAGCAAACGATCTCGAAATAAAACAATGCGATGCCCCAGAATCAAATAATACTGCAGCAGGATGATAACTAACGAGAAGCGTACCCAACACAACGTCGGGCGCCTCCTGAGCCTCCTCAGCCGAGATGTGGTTGACTCGACCACTCCCGACACCCTGGGTCTTCTGGATCACCTTCTGGTCAGGTGGGTGACCATTCCCTTGCCCGCGTCCTTCATTAGGACGAGGGGCCGCTCCAGTCCTCTAAGGGCAACTGCTAGCATAGTGGCCCTTCTTGTTGCAAGCGAAGCAGGTGACATCAGCAGCCGGGTTGCGGAGAGCAACCTGCTGCTGGGTCGCAGGTGCACGTGGCTGAAACACGGCCTGCGGGGGACGAGTAACTAGCGCCAACGGCCTCAGCGGTGGTGAAGCCAAAGCACGGGCCCCTGGTGCAGGCCCAACACGGGGACGAGTGAGGCGGCTGCGCGCACCGATGGGCCTCCCACTTGTGCTTATGGACTCACCCGCCGCTTTCGCTTTTGTGCTTGATGCACGATGGCCTTGTCAACCAAGGCCCGAAGTTAGCAAAGTCCACAATAGATAGCTTGTCCCGCAGCCTCCTGACAAGCCATCCATGAACTTCTCCTGCTTGGCCTCATCGGTGCCACCTCTCCGAGCATAACGAGCCAAGTGATTAAACTCAGAAGATACTCCGACACGCACTTGCGCCTGCTTAAGCGCAAGAAACTCCTTCTTCTTGAGCTTCATCGTGCCATCGGGGATGTGGCCCGACGGAAAGCGGACTTGAACTCATCCCACGAGACAATGTGGCTGCGGTCGCATGGCGAAAATTCTCCCACCAAGAGAGTGCCGCACTCAAGTTGATGGGATGCAAAGAGTGCCCGCTCTCGCTCACGGCATCGAGCAATGTTGAGCTTTCGCCAACCGCACGCAACCAATCATCCGCGCCCGAGGGTCCTCGACGGGAGTAAGTAGGTGGTCGTGTATGAAGAAACTCCAAAGCCCACCACACGACCGTGGCCTCCACCTCCGATCCCGGCGCCAGAGGGAGTGGAGGTGTTCTCGCGATGACCTCCGCATCCGAGTCCGTCCATGTGATTCCGCTCGATTCGAGCAAGAACCTCACCATGGTCTGAGGAGGGGAAGTTCTCATCTGGAACCAAACTGTTGATCACATGGTGGTTCTTGCCATCCTGCTCCACAAAACAAAGTTAAAAACAACTCCTAACAGAGACAAAGAAAGACAATGACCACTCTATAAACTAAACTCTAGCAGCTCAAGTATCAACACAAAATTGCAACAAGATCATAAAGATATTACTCATCTTCCGAATATGACTATCTCGTATGGAAGAACGAGTAATCAGTTTTTAGGAAGGCAAATTTCAGCATGTTAGCCTTGGTTCGAAACAGCTAGGAAACAAGGTGAGAATTACCTAAAAAGGTTAGACACTTAGCTAACTCATATCACTTCTTACCCTTTTATTCCCACAAGTTTTAGTTGAATTAACCTCTCATTTTTCAGCACTACTCATAACTAGCTTTCCAAAAAAAAAAATCTGCTTGCTGTCCAGATTTCCTTTTCAAGCCTTTGGCCGAATTCCTTGCTTCCAGCAGCTCCTAGTCTTCTCAAAAGGGCAGCTAGCACTCCATTAAAACTCTCATGGTTTTCCCAAAACCAATCTAGTCGATTAACAACTATCTTTTTGAAAGAAGATGAGAGGAAAACTCAGCTTTTAAACCCAATTCAGAACAAGGTGAGATAAGCAGGCTAAGATAGATAAGAAGTAAAATCTGAGAACTTACTTAAGATTTCCAGGAAACATTTGACATTTGGAAAGTAAGTTTTCAAAATAAACTAGGGACGACCAAGCTAGGGGTTTCTACGGTCAAGATGGCTCGATACAAACTCGTGAGACCACGGTTTCTTAAGCTTGTAATACTTAACCTTCCACCGGTTCTAGTATCACAAATGAATAACTCGTGCCTCGATGAACATGTGCTTCCTAGAAAATGCAGCACACATACATCCTACCAAAGCATGCATCAATAACATACAATAGAATATGACAAGTCTACCAAAAGACATACATAACATAAGTTATTACAGAACAGCCGACCGGCCAAATGACAAGAGTATTAAATAACAGCGGAAGCAAAAGATGTCATAAGATGGCTTAAACCAAAAGACGATCGGTTAGCCACACAACACCACAGTGGCAACCGATCGGCCGCCAAGCTAATCGCCCCACACACCGCCACAAAGACAACTCACGTAAGTGAGGCCCATCGGCTCACCCTCTTCCTCTCAGACACAACAAGCAATGCAGTGAGTACAATAATGTACTCGCAAGACTTACGAGTAAGAAACCTATACATAGCTACATGAAAGTCAGACAAAGGAATTTGGTTATATGGATCTTTGGACGCATAAAGCAAGTTTCATTTGCAATAATGTAATAGATTTTAAAGCGATTGAGCAAATCTGTTTTTAAACATTTAAATACCCGTGAGTAAGCATAAGTAACATAAATCCACCTAGAAGTGACTTCCCAAAGTCACCACAACATAGCATGAATCCCCGATTCATACCACCCATCAAGTTTTAGTTAAAATGTTGAAGTCTAACTCTTGAAAAGCTTATCCAAGCGTGTCCATAACCTTGGACGAGGCTATTCGAATAGTTTGTAATCCCTGTAGGGGTGTACCAATGTACCCACACTTCAGACCGCCTTTTTGCCAAGCTATTAAGCACACTTCCTTTGGTATGCCGGCACGGCTAAGTCCTACAAACCCTTTCCAATGAGATATGCTAATCAAGAGACACACGTATGGGGGTTAATCCTTAGTGATATGTCGACGAAATATAGATCACAAGGACCCATACGTGGAGCAGGACACACCGGCTTTGGCGGGTGCTGTAACATCCCATCTTTGGACTTGTGTTTCAAATGTAAGAAAATCAGTAGAAATTAAAACTTTTTCTTACATCTTGTATTTCCTGTAAGCTTTGAACATCTGTTGTAAGAAGTTATGGAAATACAATGTCACAAGTCTATTTGATCCAAACTTTGATATTCCAAAAACAATCTTGTCAAATTTGGTGATCACCTTTGGGAAATATTTTTCCTAAGTTTCTGTGATGTTGTGTGACCCCTCTGAAAAATTTCACAATTTGTAGAAATTGTTTGAATATTTTTAGAGGCAGTCAAACCTGTTTGACTCTCAGTCAAACATTAAAACAGAGCCTTGTAGAATTTTTGGAGATTTATTCACAGCATAAAAACCTCTGAAAATTTTACACAAGGTTAATATCTGAGTTAGCAAGCTCCTGTAAAAATTTCATAATTTTTAGAGTTAATTTGCTACCTCAAATAAATCCTTCAAAGTCTATGTTCTAATCTTGAAGTCAAACCTAGTCTCACTGTGCTTTGGGTTCAAGTCGACTGCTCGAGCCAACCGACTTCGGTCCACCAACTAATCGCACCGAGCCTCTCTTTAAAAACGCGCCCATTCTCAACCGTTAGATCTCGATCGCGCGCCCTCGTGGCGTGTAACCATTCGACCTTCCGCTGCTTAAACGAATGTCAACCGTTAGATCTCCATCCAACCGCTCGGATCCTCTCGTGATGTTCGGACCCTCCGGTTGTTGGTTTGAACTCGAGCCGCTGGATTAAGATCCAACGCCGCTTGTCCTCTCTGTAAACCACGCTCACAACGTAAGGCAATCTGAGTCGCTCATTTCTAATCCTAGGCTCGCGATCTTTCGCTGTGTTTTAAAGCCCGAGGCGTGGCGCTATCTCACTGCCCTCGATTCAATCATGGGGCTCGAACGCCCGAGCCTTTCCTCCGGTCATCTACAACCTCTAGCCGTGCGAGCACGCAGTAGGGCATGGCGTTGTCTTTCATGCTTCCTACGCCACCCTAGTCAAAGTGAGGGGCGTGGAGAGGTATTCGGCCGAGCCATACCCTATTGCACGCCTACTATCTTTTCCTTGCTCACGCACCTTGTGCTCGTGCTTTGTCGCCAAAAACTTGTGGTGCAAACCCTAATGCCTCCAAGGCCTTATAAGCACCCAAATCACCTCCTGGAGTTTCTTTAGACCGCCATCAAGCTCCGTTCTCAGTATTGGAGCTTAACACCTCAAAAATGGCAAGTCGCCATTGTTGACCCGAAGAGCTCCATTGGTGTTCTTGGTGTTCCAGTGGTTCTCCTTCATGTTTCTTTGCCCTATCCTTATCTATGTACTATCTTGAGCATTTCCCCTCACTTAATTTTGGATTTGATTCTCAGGAATTGTCCAATTTGGGGTTTGTTCAAATTCGGCCGAAATTGGTCATCTTCTTCCTCAGCTCAGGTGAGTGCTCCATTTTCTAATTACTTGCTCATGTAGTTTCTGTGGACCTTAATGAAGCTATATTGATGCTTTGGTATCACTCATTTGGCTCAAGGTGTCATTTTCAATCCTTCTTCTCTAAGTCCGGCGAGCTTCCTCCGTGATCAAGCATCTCCGGCCATCTTTGAAGCTTCCCTTCATCAAGGTAGCTTCTTATTAGTCCTTAGAGGCTCTGGCACCCGCTTCCTTGATCGCAATGAGCTTTCGCTATTTTCATTCTTAGCAAGAAAGCTCCTTTTTCATTTTCCACTAGCTAGGCGTTCTAGTCCTCACCGCCGGCGAATGCCACCATTAGGTTCGTGAGTGCTATTGCGATTCCATTTTGGTTCTTGTTCGGCGCCGCGCCATGCGCTGTCGCGACGAGCCGCTAGTCGCCGGGTTTTTGCCGCGAGAGCTCTCGTTGCTATTTGGTTAAGGCACATTAATTACCCGTGATTGCTAATCATTAGTTCATTAATGGTGTCTTGTCGCGCCGTTGAGCCACCACCTGGGCCCAACATCCTAAATCATCCACGGCGCAATTCGCGTTGTTCGACATCATTAAAGCTTAATCATTGATTAATTAATGTGCCGCATTAATCGCCGCCGAAATCACCTCTTAGTCGCTGACATGTGGGCCCGCACCGCAGCACGTGGGTTAAACGTTCGCGGTCGTGACTTGAGGTCACCGACATGCGTCCCACGTGTCGAGATCTCTTTGAACTTCGATCTTTAGCCACCGCTCGCTTTCGATCGCGCCCGCATCGTGAGTGCATTCGACCTCCGCTTGCCTCCATCACTCTCGACCGCCGATCTTGCGAACAACGGCCGGGATCTTGTATGCAATCGGACCTTCCGACCGTTGGTGCGCTCGACCGCCCATCCGCCGATCTGCGGGCCGGATTGGCCCAAGCAACCGCACCGTCCGAATGCATACACTTGTGTGCGCCGTTGATCGTGATCCAACGGTGGCTCCGATCGAGTTTCGTCGCGCTGCGCGCTGCTTGCGCCGTGAGCCGAGGATTTTAGATCTAGGGTTGGAAATTGTCCACGCCTTATTCTTTCGCTTGAGTTTGTCTCGTATTTGGTAAGTAGTTATTTAACAACTGAAAATGATATAAAAACTTTAGAAACTCATAACTAATTCATTTTAACTACTTTTTAGATAATTCCAACTGTAATAAATTTTGTTATCACCTAAGTTTATTATAAAAATGGATTTAAGCATATTCCAAAGAGCGTAAAATTGTATAACTAGAAATAACTTGATTTACTCACTTTGAATATTCCGTAAATGGATTTAACCTTGTAAAATGCATATCTTTTCTCAGATAAATCCAATCTGTGCAAAATCAATTTTGTTAAATTCATCTGTTAGTATACTTTCATATGGAATAAAATTTGAGCATGTTCATAATTCTCAGAACATGACTTGCATTAGATTTACAACTTAGAAAAATCATAAGTAAATGTGTATAACTCCAAATTTAGCAAATCCAACTTTGCTGTTATTAGGATGTCATAATCTATCTACTATAAAAATTTCAGACCTTAGATCATTCTAGAAAATTTTGTCATGAACAGTGCTAATTATTAATTAGGTTGATGTAAGGCTGAGAAAGAGCATTTTGTCCATATCTTTTGCATGTTAAGTCCAAATTGCATAATTCTTGTTCCTATCATTGTTTTAGATCATTCCCTAGCTGTTGTGTAAATTTCATCAGATTTGGATGTGTTTTGCTGTTGGAGTTTATTTGGTGTTCTTCATCCTTATTTGCTTATCGCCTTTTCGCGTTAGGTTCCGAAGATAATTTTATTGCTGATATTGAGCCACAGCAGCCATCAGATTCTGCACTCCAGCAAGGCAACCAGATGTAGCATTCATTTGATCATATTGTTCCTACTATTTTCAAATTCTTATATATTGTTTGCAAATTCTATGTATGCATTGCTATGTTGTTTTAAACTATTGTCGATAGTTGGCCCAAAGAGTTGCATAATCGTGAGGAAATGCTTAATCCTCTACTACCGAGCCTAGGATTACTTGTCGTGATTTGGGGTTCACTGGATGAACCCTTGTCACTTAGTAGTTTACGTGTCATTATGCTTAGCCATGCTTAGCTATCGGTAGAAATGGGCGTTATCGACTGTCGATAACTTTGATCACACAAACTCTTATAATGTGTATATTTCAGCCTTGTGCTTTGTCTAAATTGCAAAAATAAACTGAAAATGAAAACAATTTAGACTTGGGCACAATGGTAAGATGGTGTGATCTTTGGGTGTGAATGGAATGGTGCCCGTCAATTAAGGACCGAACTACTTGTGAGTATCTCATATCCGAGCATTCGTGCGTGCATAACCACACTAGAGGGATATGGAACCTCTCTTAGCCGAGTACTTTGGGCTGTGTTAAGTAATGAGTCGTGGTGGGTTGCATATTTAATTATATGCAACATGGACGTGTTTGTGGGGAGGATCACCCATCGCACTGGTGTCTCTTGCTCCACGTATGGGTCCTTGTGATCCATATTTCGCTCACAGATCACTAAGGATTAACCCCATACGTATGCCTCTTGATTAGCATATTCCATTGGAAAGGGTTCGAGGACTTAGCCGTGCTCAAGATACCAAAGGGTGTGTGCTTAATAGCTTGGCAAAAGGCGGTCTCATGTGGGTACATTGGTACACCCACGCAGGATTAAAAACTATTCGAATAGCCTCATCCTAGGTTATGGACACGCTTGAATAAGCTTTTCAAGAGTTAGACTACAACCTTTTAAAATTAAAACTTGTTGGGTGGTATGAATCGTGATTCATGCTATGTTGTGGTGGCTTTGGGAAAGTCACTTCTAGGTGGATACTTGTTACTTATGTTTACTCACTGTTATTTAAATGCTTAAAACAAATTTTACAAACTGTTTGTTCAATCTATTACAATATTGCAAATAAAACTTGCTTTGTGCGCCCAAAGAACCATATAACCACATTCCTTTGAATACAAATTTTCATGTAGCTATGTATAGACTTGTTATCGAAGTCTTATGAGTACATTGTTGTACTCACCGCATTGCTTGTGTTGTGCAGAGGATGATAGTGAGTCCGATGGGCCTCACTTTTGTGAGTTGTGCCGTGGCGCTTAAGGAGCGATTAGCTTGGCGGCCCTGGCCGGTTGCCCTGTGGTGTTATGTGGCTAACCGGTCGTCTTTTGGTTTAAGCCATCTTATGGCAACTTTGCTTCAGCTGCTACTTATTTGTCGCTTTAGTCATTTGGCCGGTCGGTGTGTTTTAATAACTTATATTATGTATGTCTTTGGTAGACTTGTTATATTCTTTGTATGGAAATGATGCATGCTTTGATTTGATGTATGTGTCTTTGCTTGTTCGGGAGGCACATGTTCATCGAGACGCGATTATTCTATTTGTGATACTAGAACCAAGTGGAAGGTTAAGTATTAAAAGTTTAATAAACCGGGGTCTCACAGAGTTTGGTATTAGAGCCATACTGACCGTAGAAACCCCTAGCTTGGTCGTCCCTAGTATATTTTGAAAACCTACTTTCCAAATAACCAGTGCTTTTCTGAAAATCTTAAGTAAGTTCTCAGATTTTACTCCTTATCTATCTTAGCTTGCTTATCTCGCCTTATTCTGAACTGAATTTGAAAGCTGAGTTTTCCTCTCATCTTCTTTCAAAAGATAGTTGTTAACCGAGTAGATTGGTTTTGGGTAAACCATGAGAATTATAAAATGAAAGTGTTGGCTGTCTTGTGAAGATTAGAAGCTACTGGAAGCTACAAATTTCGGCCAGAGGCTTGAAAAGAAAATCTGGACAGCAGCAGGGAATTTCTGGACAGCCAGCATTTAGGTAGTAAAAGTGCTGAAAATGAGAGGTTAAGTCAACTAAAATTTGTGGGAATGAAAGGGTAAGAAGTGATATGAGTTAGCTAAGTGTCTAACCTTTCTTTAGCTAATTATTCACCCTGTTTCCTATCTGTTTTCGAACAGAAGTTTATATTATGAAATTTGTCTTCCTGAAAATTGATTACTCGTTCTTCCATACGAGCTGGTCATAACAGGGAGATGGATTTTATCTTTGTGATCTTGCTGCAGTTTTATGTTGTTTCTTGAGCTTTTAAAGGTTGTTTTGTAGAGTGGTCAGTTGTTTTCTTTGTCTCCTGTTCCGGAGTTGTGTTTGACCTATTTTTGTGGAACAGATGGCAAGAACCACCATGGCAATCATACCGGCGGTTCGGCGAGGAGCTTCCCCCTCTCCACCATGGCCGAGGTTCGCTCGATCGAGCGGAATCGCATGGAATGCACCGGATCTTGGAGGTCATTGCGGAACACCTCCACTCCGCCGGTGCTTCGGTGTGGAGGTGGCGCCACCGCCCTCGTGGTGGGCTTGCGGAGTTTCTCCGCACGCAGCCGCCTACTTTCTCTCGGCCCGAGGACCCATTGACGCGGATGATTGGCTACGCCTTGTTGAGCGAAAGCTCAATATCGCCGATGCCGAGCAGAGCGGCACTCTTGCATCCCATCGGCTGAGGGTGCACTCTCTTGGTGGGAGAACTTTCGCCATGTAGCCCGCAGCCACGTTGTCTCGTGGGATGAGTTCGAATCTGCCGCCCGCCGGGCCCACATTCCCGATGGCCCGATGAAGCTCAAGAAGAAGGAGTTTTTGCGCTTAAGCGTGGGCGCAAGCTTTGATCGAGTATCTTTACGAGTTTAATCATTTGGCTCGTTATGCTCGGGAGAGGTGGCCTCGATGAGGCTAAACAGAGAAGTTCATGGATGGTTTGTCCGAGGAGCCGCAGACAAGCTATCTATAGTGGACTTTGTTGACTTCCGTGCCTTGGTTGACAAGGCCATAGTCGCCGAGCATAAAGCGAAGGCGCTGGTGAGTCCCGCAAGAGCAAGTGGAGGCCCATCGGTCCGCGCAGCCGCCTCACTCGCCCCGTGTTGGGCCCGCACGTGGGCTCGTGCTTGGCTTCACCATCGCCGAGGCCGCTGGTGCCGATTGCTCGTCCCGCAGCCGTGTTTCCAGCCACGCACTGCGACCAAAGCCGGAAGGTTGCACTCCGCAACCCACCGCCGATGTCACCGCCGCGCGCAACAAGAAGGGCCACTATGCTAGCGCTGCCCTCGGAGGATCGAGTGGCCCTCGCCCCAATGGAGGACGCGGAATGGTCACACACCGACGTGTATACATCCAAGACCCAGAGTGTCGGGAGGGTCGAGTCAACCACGTCTGGTGAGGAGGCTCGGGAGGCACCCGACGTTGTGTTGGGTACGTTCCTTGTTAGTTATCGCCCCGCTGCAAGATTATTTGACTCGAGCATCGCATTCTTTTATTTCGAGATCATTTGCTGCTGATTGTGACCTTTATTTTGTTCCTTTGGGGATTCTTTGCTTATTCGCTTCTCCGGAGCGGAAATGAGAGCGATCAAGAATGCAGGTGTTCCATTAATATTGAAGGAGTGGAATTCTTGGCGAATCTCATCTTACTTGATTCGCGCTACCGATGTGATTCTTGGTATGGATTGGTTGTCCCAACACTTGGGGCAAATCGATTGTGCCAGAAGATGGTTTTCCTCACTAGTCCTCAAAGAGCAAGTTGGGATTTCACCGCACTCAGCAGGGCCACATCTTTGTGCCCTTGAAGCTAAGCCGACCATGGAGATTCGGGATGTGCCCACACCGTGACTTTGTGGATGTCTTTCCAAGATTTGCCTGTATGCCTCGCTTCGAGACTTGAGTTTGTCATTGAGTTGCTACCCGCATCGCTCCACTTCCAAGGCGCTGCATCAATGCCTCCTAATGAGTTGGAGGAGTGAAGAAGCGCTTGGGTGAGCTTCAAGCAAAGGTTTCATCCGTCCTAGCTCATCTCCTTGGGGTTGTCCTATTATTTTGTAAAGAAGAAGGACAAGACCTCACAGATGTGTGTTGATTACCGTCCGCTTAATGAAGTGACGGTGAAAAACAAGTATCCTTTGCCTCGTATTGATGATCTCTTTGACCAGCTTGGATCGAGCTTGTGTGTTCTCCAAGATTGACTTAAGGTTGGGGTATCATCAAGTCCGGATCGGGTCGAGGATATTCCAAAGACGGCTCACTACTCGTTATGGCCTTTACGAGTACACCGCCATGTCTTCTGGTTTGACCAATGCTCCACTTTGTTCATGAATCTTATGAACTCGGTGTTCATGGAGTATTTGGATAAGTTTGTTGTGGTTTTCATTGATGACATTCTTATCTACTCCAAGAGTGAAGAGGAGCATGCCGAGCACTGCAGATTGTGTTGGGCAAGCCGTGAGCATCACCGTATGCCAAGTTCAGAAGTGCGACTCGTTGAAGGAAGTGGCATTCTTGGGCCATGTTCTTTCAGCAGGTGGTGTCGCAATAGATCCTAGCAAGGTCAGCGATGTCTTATCTTGGGGGCAGCCCAAGTCAGTCACCGATGTGAGGAGTTTACTTGGTTTAGCGGGCTACTACCGCCGCTTTATCGAGAACTTCTCCAAGATTGCAAAGCCCATGACCGAATTGCTCAAGAAAGAAAAGAAATTTGTGTGGTCTTCTGCTTGTGAATTGAGTTTTCAAGAACTAAAAAGGCGGTTGACTTCGGCTCCAGTGCTTGTTCTCCCTGATGTGCATAAGAGCTTTTATATTTATTGTGATGCCTCTCGGCAGGGACTCGGTTGTGTTCTTATGCAAGAAGGCAAGGTTGTAGCCTATGCATCGAGGCAGTTGAGGCCTCATGAACTCAACTATCCTACCCATGATTTGGAGTTAGCGGCAGTGGTTCATGCACTCAAGATTTGGCGGCATTACCTTATTGGTAACACTGTGAGGTGTATTCGATCACAAGAGTTTGAAATATTTGTTCACCCAACAGATCTGAACCTCGTGCAGAGGAGATGGTTGGAATTGATCAAGGATTATGATATGGGTATTCAGTATCACCCGGGCAAGGCTAATGTTGTTGCCGATGCACTTAGTCGCAAGGTGTATTGCAATACCTTGTTACTTCAAGAGCAACAACCTGCCCTTCTTGAAGAATTTCAGCGGCTTAATTTGGATTTGATTGAGCATGGCTCTCTTGCTACCTTAGTTGTGCAACCAACTTTGGTGGATCAAATCAAGGCGCCCGTGACAGACATGATGTCGTGTGATCCAAATCGCGTAACATCAAGAACGGGACAGCTAAGTGCTTCTCGAGGATGAGCACGGTGTTGTGTGGTTTGGACAGCGCCTTGTGGTTCCAAAGGTCATGGAATTGCGGGAGTTGATTCTCCGCGAGGTCCATGACTCCCCTTTGTCTATCCATCCTGGAGCTACCAAGATGTACCAAGATCTTCGACAGAGATTCTGGTGGACTCGCATGAAGCGCGAGATTGCCAGGTTCGTAGCCGAGTGCGACGTGTGTTGTCGTGTCAAGGCTGAACATCGCCAGCAGCCTCGCACTCTGACCTTTGCCGCACTGAGTGGAAGTGGGATTCCGTTGGTATGGATTTCATCACCGGCGCCGCCTGCATTCTTCCGGGAAGGATGCTATCCGGTTGTCATTGATCGCTTGACCAAGGTAGCACATTTTCGCGCCGTACCAATCTCGCAGTTAGTCACCGGTGGCGGACCTCTATGTGTCTCGTGATTGTATGTTTGCATAGTGTGCCACTTAACGATTGTGTCGATCGTGGTTCTCTTTTCACCTCTCACTTTTGGCATAGTCTGCAAGAGGCGATGGGCACGCGTCTTTCCTTCAGTTCGGCCTATCATCCTCAAACTGATGGTCAGACGGAGAGAGTTAACCAAGTGTTGGAAGATATGCTCCGTGCCTGTGTTCTTTCCTATGGGAAGAAGTGGGAGAAGTGTTTGCCGCTTGCGCAGTTCTCCTACAACAGCTTTCCAAGCTAGTCTTGGTATGACACCTTTTGAGGCTTTGTATGGGAGGAGATGTAGAACCCTTGAACTGGTCGAAATCGGTGAGCGCCGCCTTTGGCCGATTCCATCAATGAGGCCAAAGCCAAGTTCACCGATTCGTGAGCATCTGCGCGTGGCCCACCTGCAAAGAGCTATGCGGATCGTCGTGCCGAGAGTTGAGCTTTGAGCCCAATGACTTTGTGTATCTCAAGGTCTCACCCTTGAAGGGCCATCAGCCTTTTGGCATCAAGGGCAAGTTAGCTCCTCGATATTTTGGGCCTTACCGCATCGTCGAGAGGATTGGAGCTGTTGCATACAGATTGGAGTTGCCAGCTTCACTTGAGGGTGTGCATGATGTGTTCCATGTATCACACTTGAAGAAGTGCCTCCGCGTTCCAATTGAGGAAACTCCGTTGGAAAATCTCGATGTGCAAGAAAATTTGACCTATCATGAGCATCCTGTTCGTATTCTCGAAGAATCTGAACGAAGGACAAGGAACCGCGTTATCAAGTTCCTTAAGGTTTAATGGTCGAATCATTCTGAAGATGAGGCAACTTGGAAGCGCGAAAATCGTCTTCGTGCAGATTACCCATCCTTCTTCTCCGAGTAAACTGAATCTCGGGACGAGATTCTTGTAAGGGGGGGAGGTTTTGTAACATCCCATCTTTGGACTTGTGTTTCAAATGTAAGAAAATCAGTAGAAATTAAAACTTTTTCTTACATCTTGTATTTCCTGTAAGCTTTGAACATCTGTTGTAAGAAGTTATGGAAATACAATGTCACAAGTTTATTTGATCCAAACTTTGATATTCCAAAAACAATCTTGTCAAATTTGGTGATCATCTTTGGGAAATATTTTTCCTAAGTTTCTGTGATGTTGTGTGACCTCTGAAAAATTTCACAATTTGTAGAAATTGTTTGAATATTTTAGAGGCGATCAAACTGTTTGACTCTCACCAAACATTAAAACAGAGCCTTGCAGAATTTTTGGAGATTTATTCACAGCATAAAAACTCTGAAAATTTTACACAAGGTTAATATCTGAGTTGGCAAGATCCTGTAAAAATTTCATAATTTTTGGAGTTAATTTGCTACCTCAAATAAATCCTTCAAAGTCTCTGTTCTAATCTTGAAGTCAAACCTAGTCTCACTGTGCTTTGGGTTCGAGTCGACTGGCTCGAGCCAACTGACTCGGTCCACTCAACTAACTGCACCGAGCCTCTCTTTAAAAACGCGCGTCCATTCTCAACCGTTAGATCTCGATCGCGCGGCCCTCGTGCGTGTAACCATTCGGACCTTCCGGTTGCTTAAACGAATGTCAACCGTTAGATCTCCATCCAACCGTTCAGATCCTCTGTGATGTTCGGACCCTCCGGTTGTTGGTTTGAACTCAGCCGCTGGATTAAGATCCAACGCCGCTTGTCCTCTGTTGTAAACCACGTTACAACGTGGGGCAATCTGAGCCGTTCATTTCTAATCCTAGGGCTTGCGATCTTTTCGTTGTGTTTTAAAGCCCGAGGCGTGGCGCTATCTCACCGTCCGATTTGAATCGTGGGGCTCGAACGCCCGAGCCTTTCCTCCGGTCATCTTCAACCTCTAGCCGTGCGAAAGCACGGTGTAGGGCATGACAAAGGTCTTTTCATGCTTCCTCGGCCACCCAAGTCAACAAGCGTGAGGCGCGGGAGAGGTATTCGGCCGAGCCATACCCTATTGCACGTCTACTATCTTTTCCTTGCCTGGTGCACCTGTGCTCAGGCTTTGCCGCCTTGAAAAACTTGTGGTGCAAACCCTAATGCCTCCAAGGCCTTATAAGCACCCAAATCACCTCACTGAGTTTCTTTAGACCACCATCAAGCTCCATTCTCGGTGTTGGAGCTTAACACCTCAAAAATGGCAAGTCGCCATTGTTGACCAAGAGCTCCATTGGTGGTCTTGGTGTTCCAAAGTGGTTCTCCTTCATGTTTCTTTGCCCTATCCTTATCTATGTACTATCTTGAGCATTTCCTCACTTAATTTTGTATTTGATTCTCGTGAATTGTCCAATTTGGGGTTTGTTCAAATTCGCCGAAATTGGTCATCTTCTTCCTCACTTCGTGAGTGCTCCATTTTCTAATTACTTGCTCATGTAGTTTCTGGACCTTAATGAAGCTATATTGATGCTTTGGTATCACTCATTTGGCTCGTGTGTCATTTTCAATCCTTCTTCTCCAAGTCCCAGTGAGCTTCCTCCGTGATCAAGCATCTCCGGCCATCTTTGAAGCTTCCCTTCATCAAGGTAGCTTCTTATTAGTCCTTAGAGGCTCTGGCACCCGCTTCCTTGGACTGCAGCGGAGCTTTTCGCTATTTTCATTCTTAGCAGTAAAAGCTCCCTTTTTCATTTTCCGGCTAGCCGACGTTCTAGTCCCTCACCGCCGGCGAGAATGCCACCATTAGGTTCATAGTGCTATTGCGATTCCATTTTGGTTCTTGTTCGGCGCCACCGCGGCCAGTGTCGCCGGCGACGAGCCGTTGTAGTCGCTCGGGTTTTTGCCGGCGAGGAGCTCCTGTTTTCGTCATTTGGTTAAGGCACATTAATTACCTGGTGACTGCTAATCATTAGTTCATTAATGGTGTCTTAAGCTGCGTCGTTGAGCCACCGACCGATGGGCCCAACATCCCTAAATCACCCTACCGCGCAATTCGCGCTGTTCGACATCATTAAAGCTTAATCATTGATTAATTAATGTGTCGACATTAATCGCCACGAAATCACCTCTTAGTCGCTGACATGTGGGCCCGACGCAACTGCGCACGTGGGTTAAACGTCGCGGTCGTGACTTGAGGTCACCGACATGCGGTCCCACGTGTCAAGATCTCTTTGAACTTCGATCTTTAGCCACCATTCGCCGTGATCTGCGCCCATATCGTGAGTGCATTCGACCCTCCGCTTGCCTCCATCACTCGACCGTCGATCTTGCGAACAACGGCCGGGATCTTGTATGCAATCGGACCTTCCGACCGTTGGTGCGCTCGACCGCCCATCTGGCGACCGCGGTGGGGATTGGCCCAAGCAACCGCACCGTCCGAATGCATACACTTGTGTGCGCCGCTTGGATCGTGATCCAACGGTGGCTCGATTAGGTTTCGCGACGCGTCGCGCTGCCGCGCCGCGTGAGCCGAGGATTTTAGATCTAGGGTTGGAAATTGTCCACGCCTTATTCTTTCGCTTGAGTTTGTCGTATTTGGTAAGTAGTTATTTAACAACCAAAATGATATAAAAACTTTAGAAACTCATAACTAATTCATTTTAACTGCTTTTTAGATTATTCCAACTGTAATAAATTTTGTTACCACCTAATTTTATTATAAAAATGGATTTAAGCATATTCCAGTAGTAGAAAATTGTATAACTAGAAATAACTTGATTTCTGTCACTTTGAATATTCCACAAATGGATTTAACCTTGTAAAATGCATATCTTTTTTGTATAAATCCAATCTGTGCAAAATCAATTTTGTTAAATTCATCTGTTAGTATACTTTCATATGGAATAAAATTTGAGCATGTTCATAATTCTGTAACATGACTTGCATTAGATTTACAACTTAGAAAAATCATAAGTAAATGTGTATAACTCCAAATTTAGCAAATCCAACTTTGCTGTTATTAGGATGTCATAATCTACCTACTATACAAATTTCAGACCTTAGATCATTCTAGAAATTTTCTTCATGAACAGTGCTAATTATTAATTAGGTTGATGTAAGGTCGAGAAAGAGCATTTTGTCCATATCTTTTGCATGTTAAGTCCAAATTGCATAATTCTTGTTCCTATCATTGTCTTAGATCATTCCCTAGCTGTTGTGTAAATTTCATCGATTTGGATGTGTTTTGTTGTTGAGTTTATTTGGTGTTCTTCGTTCTTATTTGCTTATCGCTTTTCGTTAGGTTCGAAGATAATTTTATTGCTGATATTGAGCCACAAAGACCATCGATTCTGCACTCAAAGAAGGCAAGCGATGTAGCATTCATTTGATCATATTGTTCCTACTATTTTCAAATTCTAATATATTGTTTGCAAATTATATGTATGCATTGCTATGTTGTTTTAAACTATTGTCGATAGTTGGCCCATTAGTTGCATAATCAGTAGGAAATGCTTAATCCTCTACATGAGCCTAGGATTACTTGTCTGTGATTTGGGGTTCGCCGGATGAACCCTTGTCACTTAGTAGTTTACGTGTCATTATGCTTAGTCATGCTTAGCTATCGGTAGAAATGGGCGGTTATCGACTGCCGATAACTTTGATCACACAAACTCTTATAATGTGTATATTTCAGCCTTGTGCTTTGTCTAAATTGCAAAACTAAAACTGAAAATGAAAACAATTTAGACTTGGGCACAATGGTAAGATGGTGTGATCTTTTGGGTGTGAATGGAATGGTGCCCGGGTCAATTATGGACCGAACTACTTGTGAGTATCTCATTATCCGAGCATTCTGGCGCGTGCTAACCACACTAGAGGGATATGGGACCTCTCTTGCTAGTACTTTGGGCTGTGTTAATTAATGAGTCGCGTGGTGGGTTGCATATTTAATTATATGCAACATGGACGTGTTTGTGGGGAGGAGCACCACATGGCGGTGTCTCTTGCTCCACGTATGGGTCCTTGTGATCCATATTTCGCCTGAGATCACTAAGGATTAACCCCATACGTATGTCTCTTGATTAGCATATTCCATTGGAAAGGGTTCAGAGGACTTAGCCGTCCGGCATACCAAAGGGTGTGTGCTTAATAGCTTGGCAAAAAGGCGATCCAAGTGTGGGTACATTGGTACACCCTGCAGGATTAAAAACTATTCGAATAGCCTCGTCCTAGGTTATGGACACGCTTGGATAAGCTTTTCAAGAGTTAGACTACAACCTTTTAAAATTAAAACTTGTTGGGTGGTATGAATCGTGATTCATGCTATGTTGTGTGGCTTTGGGAAAGTCACTTCTAGGTGGATACTTGTTACTTATGTTTACTCGTCGTTATTTAAATGCTTAAAAACAGATTTTACAAACTGCTGTTCAATCTATTACAATATTGCAAATAAAACTTGCTTTGTGCGTCCAAAGAACGATATAACCACATTCCTTTGAATACAGCTTTCATGTAGCTATGTCTAGGCTTGTTACTCGTAAGTCTTGCGAGTACATTGTTGTACTCACCTGCATTGCTTGTGTTGTGCAGAGGATGATAGTGAGTCCGATGGGCCTCACTTTTGTGACTTGTGCTGTGGGAGTTTAAGGGGCGATTAGCTTGGCGGCCCGGTCGGTTGCCCTGTGGTGTTATGTGGCCAACCGGTCGTCTTTTGGTTTAAGCCATCTTATGGCAACTTTTGCTTCCGCTGTTACTTATTTGTTTGCTTTAGTCATTTGGCGGTCACTGTGTTGTAATAACTTATATTATGTATGTCTTTGGTAGACTTTTTATATTCTTGTATGGAAATGATGCATGCTTTGATTTGATGTATGTGTCTTGCTTGTTCGGGAGGCACATGTTCATCGAGACGCGATTATTCTATTTGTGATAATAGAACCAGTGGAAGGTTAAGTATTACAAGTTTAATAAACCGGGGTCTCACAGGTGCTCCTCTCCCCACAAATATGTCCATGTTGCACATAATTAAATGTGCAACCCACCACGCACTCATTAATTAACACACCCCAAAGTACTCAGCTAAGAGAGGTCCCATATCCCTCTAGTGTGGTTAGCACGCACAGAAATGCTCGGATAACAGGTACTCACAAGTAGTTCGGTCCTTAATTGACCCGGGCACCATTCCAATCACACCCAAAAAGATCACACCATCTTACCATTGTGCCCAAGTGTAAATTGTTTTTCATTTTCAGTTTTAGTTTTGCAATTTAGACATAGCACAAGGCCGAAACATAGAGATCATAATAGGTTTGTGTGATCAAGATTATCGACAAGTCGATAATCGCGCATTTCTACCGATTGCTAAGCATGGCTAAGCATAATGACACGTAAACTACTAAGTGACAAGGGTTCATCTAGCGAACCCAAAATCACAGCAAGTAATCCAGTGACAAGGCTCAGTAGTAGAGGAATAAACATTTCTTACTGATAATGCATCTACTGGGCCAACTATCGACAATAGTTTAAAACAACATAGCAATACATACATAGAATTCACAAACAACATATTAGAGTTTGAAAATAGTAGGAACAATATGATCAAATGATGCTACATCTGCTTGCCTTGCTGGAGTGCAGGATCTGATGGCTGTGGCTTAGAATTATTATCAATATTGTCTTCGGAACCTAACGCGAAAAGGCGAATAAACCAATAAGAACGAAGACCACCAAAAAAACTTCAACAGCAAAAGACATCCAAAACTAATGAAATTTATACAGCAGCTAGAGAATGATTTTAGACCATTCTAGGAACAAGAATCATGCAATAAGGACTTAGTATGCAAAAGATATATCCAAAATACTCTTTCTTAGCCCTAAAATCAACCTAATTAATCACTGGTACTGTTCATGGCGAAATTTTCTAGAATGATTTAGGGTTTGAAATTTTTATAGCAGGTGGATTATGATATCTTAATAACAGCAAAGTTGAATTTACTAAACTCGGAGTTATACACATTTACTCATGATTTTTCTAAGTTGTAAATCTAATGCAAGTCATTTTACAGAATTATAAACATGCTCAAAACTAATTCCATATGAAAGTATGCTAACAGATGAGATTAACAAAATTGATTTTTGCACAAATGGAATTATACAGAAAAGATATGATTTTTTCAAGTTTTAAACCGATTGAATATTAAAACTTGGTAAATCAAGTTATCCAAGTTACACGATTTTTTGATAATTGAAATATACCTAATTGCATTTTTATATTATACTTTAGTGACAACGTAATTTATTACGCTTGGAAATACCTAAAAAGTAGTTAACAAGAATTAGTTATGAGTTTTTAAAGTTAAATACAATTTTTAGTGGATAAATAAAAGCTTACTGAAAAAAATTCGAACTTAACAGAAATAAGCGACGTGGACGCTTGATAACCCTTGATCTAAAATCCTACAGCCCACGCCACGGAACAAAGGCGCGATATCTAAAGGATCCCACCGCTGATCAAGATCCAACGGCCACGCGGAGGAATGCATTCGGACGGTGCGGTTGCTTGGGCCAATCACAGCCGCAGATCTGCAGATGGACGGCCCAGAGCGCACCCTCATTCGGATGGTCCGAATGCATACAAGATCACAACCGCAGATCGTGAGATCGACGGTCCAGAATGATTTGGGAACCGGAAGGTCCGAATGCACTCTAGATCTGGGTCGTTGATCACGGGATCGACGGTCCACAATCAACAAAGTGCTATGCACGGGACTAAGTGCGCGAGGAGGACTTTAACGAGAGGGCCCACATGTCAGTGAGATAGAGGGACAATTAAGACAGCGATTAATTACTAGGAACCGAAGATTAGTGATTGACTAGCATTTAATGTGTCCTAACGACTGGCACAGATGTGATTTAAGGGATTGGAGGGCCCACAAGTCAGTGGCTCAACGATATAGTCTAAGACACGATTAATTAACTAGTGATTAGCAATCACAGGGCAATTAATGTGTCTTAAACAAATGACAAAAACGGGAGTTCTCGCCGGCAACTTCCCGAGCGACTTCAACAGCTTGCCGCCGGCGATCCTGGCCGCGGCGGCGCCAACTAAGAACTGAAATGGAAACGCAAGAGCACTACGAACCTAATGGTGGCATTCTCGCCGGCGGTGAGGGACCAGAACGCCGGCTAGCCGGAAAAACGAAAATGGAGCTCTTACTGCTAACCACGAAAATAGCGCTGCAGTCCAAAGAAGCGAGTGCCATGGCCTCTAGGGACTAATAAGAAGCTACCTTAGCGAAGAGAAGCTCTAAAGATGGCCGAAGAAGCTTGTCCACGGTGGAGCTCGCCGGACCCGAGGAAGAAGATGACGAAAAACGATGATCTCGAGCCAAAATGAGTCCCATCGTGGTCAAAGTAGCTTCATTACCACTTCTAGAAGCTACATGAGCAACCAATTTGGAAATAAAGCACTCACCTGAGCTGAGGAAGAAGATGACCAAATTCGACCGAATTTGAACAAACCCCAAATTGGACAATTCCTGAGAATCAAATCCAACATTAAGTGAGGGAAAATGTTCAAGATAGTAAGGAGATAAGAATGGGGTAAAGAAATGTGAAGGAGAACCCCTGAAACACCAAATTCACCACTGGAGCTCCACGGGTCAACAATGGTGGATTACCGGTTTTGAGGAGTTAAGCTCCAAGATTGGAAATGGAGCTTGAGGGTGGTCTAAAAGGATACCAGGAAGTGTTGAAGGTGCTTATAAGGCTTTGAAAGGCTAGGGTTTAGCAAAAGTGCTTTTCGGGAGACAATGGCACAAAGCACAAGTCACACCAAAGCAAAAGATGAAGTCGACAATATAGGGTATGGCTCGCCGACCACCTCTCCACAACTCTTAATGTCGACTAGGCGGTTGTACGGAGCACAAATGACATCCCCATGCCCTACACCGTACGCATGGCGGAGGTTGAAGATGACCAGAAAAAGCTCGGCGAATAAGGACCCTTGGATTATAATCGGACGGCTGACAATGCGCCACGCCTCCGGGGTTCGAAAATAAAGGAATAGAACGGGAGCCCTTAGATTAGAAACGAACGGCTCAGATTCAAACAAAACAACCGGAAGGTCCGAATGTTTCGGAGAATCTGGACGGTTGGATCGGGATCCAACGGTTCAAAAGGGACGAAGCATCCGCACGGTCCGACCGCTCACACGAACGTGGGCCGCACGATAAGGATCTAACGGTGGAGATTGGGCGCGCGATTTAAAAGAGGGCTCGGTGCGCTTAGTTTATCGACTGAAGTCGATTGGCTCGAGCCCGAGTCCGACTCAACCCAAAGAACGATGAAACTAGGTTTTGAGTTTTAAACTGAACTGGAACTTTGAGGATTTAATTGAGATAGCAAAACAACTCCAAAAATTACGAAATATTTACTGGAGCTTGCTAACTCAGGTATTAACCTTGTGTAAAATCCTCAGAGGTTTTCATGCTGTGAATATTTCTCCAAAAATTCTACGAGGCTTTGATTTAAGGTTTGACTAAAAGTCAAACAGTTTGATCGCCCCTAAAAATATTCAAACAATTTCTAAAATTTGTGAAATTTTTCAGAGAGGCCACATTCCATCACAGAGACTTAGGAGAAATATTTCCCAAAGATGATCATAAGATTGGAGATGAATATTTTTGGAAGACAAGGTTTGGATCAAAAGACTTGTGACTTTGTATTTGCATAACTTCTTACAACAATTGTTCAAAGCATACAGGAAATACATGATGTAAGAAAAAGTTTTAATTCCTACTCATTTTCTTACATTTGAAACATAAGTCCAAAATTGGGATGTTACAGACAATTATATATATATATATATATATATATATATATATATATATATATATATATATATAATGCCGGTTTTAAAGGCACAAGCAACATCGCTTGGAGACTTTATAGAGAAAAGTCATCACAGACGGTTTCATCTATAAACCGTCTGTGATAGGTAACTATTTCAGACAGTTTCATCTAAAAATCATCTGTGATATATCCATCATCACAGACGGTTTCATCTAAAACCCGTCTGTGATATATTCATCATCACAGATAGTTTCATCTACAAACCATCTGTGATATGTCCATAATCACAAACAGTTTCATCTACAAACCGTCTGTGATAGTTAACTGTCACAGATGGTTCCGAGTTAATAACTGTTTGTGACAATATGCATCACAGACGGTTTGAAAACCGTTTGTGATGACATCATCATCATCGACCCACGCACTCGCACGGCTCACTAAACGCGCTGCGTGATGACGCGTTTTGAACCGCTGCGTGATGACGTTTCTGTAGTAGTGCACTTACCTCTTCTAGTTGCGAGGAACAGTTTGATTAGAGGATGACAACAAAACCTGGCGCCACTCCTCCTATAGTAAACACCCAATCTCAATAATAAGCTACAAAAGTACCCAAACCACAATTAAACGACATCGCTCCTACACGTTTACCAAATCCGCAACACTCCCCCTTTATCGGACAGTCACCACCTGTTGTCTCGATACTAAAAATAGCATAACTTTTAACTCCCAAGCCCTATCATAGAAAACCACACTAGTTCTAGAATCTACACCAAATTCCCCATAATTTCTTAGTTGGTCACAATTCCTGGTTAAATCATTTAACCCCCTGTTTTTAATCCAAAAGACCGTTCTATCATCTTCCGACAACAAGAATAATATTTTCATATCTATTAATCTACACATGCAAATATCAGAAACCAAAGCATTTTGTAATCTAAATAAAGTGAGATTCCTCTTTATAGTTATGCCCAAAATTCAATTCTCGCTGTCTACTAAGTCAATTTAATAGTTCCCATGATTGCGCCCAACGAGAATAGGTTTTCGGATACTAGTCTTCCAAAAATCGTAACTTCTATTCTACCCAACCTAAATTCATGATTAAGCACTCTGTAGAAAGGTAAAGAAATTATTTAACTTTTCTCTAATTAGACCGACCTCTGAATCCAATTATAAATAATCCTAAATACCCCCACAAGGTCCTACACCTAACCTTGACGAACTAGGGTAGAAACAAAGAATTCCTCTTCCTATTGACCAAAAATCCTACAAATTGAACAACAACTAAACTAGGGCAATCTAAAGGATTTCTACTCGTTACCCTTGAAGATCACGATGGTGACGATCATGAAATCCCGTGAAACCTTCTCTTCCTTCCTTTCTTCCTTCTTCTCCCTTCCTCCTTGCTCCTGGTTCCTTGCTGATCCTTAGCAGGAGCAGGAGCATAGCAGTACATGTTGCTTCCTCTTCTCTTCTCCTTCTCCCACTACTACAGAAAACGTTATCACAGACGGTTCGAAACCGTCTGTGTTTTGTACGTCTGTGATAACTGGCGGTTGTCACAGACGGTTAAAAAACCGTCTGTGATAACTCACAACACTGACGGTTCTAATTAACAACCGTCTGTAATATCCACATATCACAGACGGTTCTAGTTACCAACCGTCTGTGCTACGTCACAACACAGACGGTTCTAGTTGCCAACCGTCTGTGATATCCATATATCACGCATTTGTTCATATTAGCACCGCCTCGTGATATATAGATATCACGAGCGGTTCATAAGTAGCACCGTCATATCACGCACGGTGCTACTTATGAACCGTCTGTGATATCCATATATCACAGACGGTGCTAATTATGAACCGTCTGTGATAGCTCTTTCAGCCTAACTAATTTATTTTTGATTTTCGGCTAGCCTCAGGAATTACTAGCCATGCCCTCTGAAAACAAGCAGGCAGAAAATAGATACATTACAGATGAATCAATCGTTGACACTCAAAGTGATCATTTATAACTCAAAATCAATTAGAAACAAATATGTATCAAATATTGTCGCTAGAATTACAATTGAATTACAACTATTCAAAGTGAATTACAATTAATGAATCATTCAATGTCGTTCAGTGGTGTTGGAGTAGTGAAACTCTCCGTTGGCACCAATGATATCCGTCATGATGAAGGTGCAGAGCTTCCCTCGAACATCCGAGACCTCTCTCTGAACGAGTGAATCTAAATCTATATTCAAGCCCTATAGATAGCAAGAGTAAAGTAGTAAGCATATATATTTAAATTTATAATTAGGGAATAATTATTGCGAGATTGACCAACCTCGGGATCCTTCAACTTAGCACTCATGAGAATCTGCATATGATGGCAAACGAGAATGCACATTCTTCTCTTTTGTCACGGCACTGCAAAAATAGAATTACATATATAGGTATAGTCAGTTCGAGACGCATTATTACGAAGTATGATATATGATTATTGTGTTGTAGCATGTACCGGAAATCGCGTCCTGTGATTAAATATGGCGTTCGTTCCCTTGTATAGCCCTCCCTCGGCAATATAGGAGATGAACGACCTACATGTTTCCAAAAAGTTAACCTCGGCCATTTCAAACGAAGGAAGACTACAATAGAGTTATGTATGGAGGAAATGAGCACACCTGTCGAGTACTCCTTGCACAAGGATGAAGCCGTGGCTTTTTTTGACTAGGGAATCAAGGTATAGTACCTGGTTCCTCATTGGTATAATGACTAAATGTCATACCCTGTTTTTAGTCGGGAGAGAAAGAATTTAATCGGGGAACTCCGGAAAGTTTAAATTCTCAGTTTGGAGTTGTTTAGGGCGTGGGCCTGCAACCTTTCCTCCCCTTGGCCGGCCATGGGCCTAGGCCCATGCGCCTCCCCTCTAAACCCTAATCAGCCCCTATTTCCTCCCCCTTGGCCGACCCCACCTTTTTCCCCTTTGGCCGCCTCCCTTCCTCCTCTCTCCCCTCACACCCCTGCCCTTAGGAGCCGCCTCAACCTCCCGGGTGCTGGTCCCTGCTGTTTACCTCCCCAACCGGCCTTCCGGACCTTCTCCCGCTGCCGGTTGCGCAAGGAGTTGAGGAGGACAGCAGCTTGTTTGGGGCAAAAGAGGTGAGAAGGAGGGAGATCGTCTTCTCCGTGATTCGTCTACCTACTCCCTGGTTGCAGCAAGGGTAACGATGCCGAATCTCATTGTTTTGTTTGATGGTAGAAGCGATTTGGATTCATATTTGTCTAGGCAGACTCGCTGCGTGTAAAGACTGATTCTGTCCTGTATGTTGGAGGGATTGTTTCGGTTGTTTTTAGGCAGAATCTGAAGGTTTGGTCTCCTAGAGATATCTAGCCCTCGTTCTTAAGTTTCAGTGGCCACCAAGTTCACTTGATTCCGAGGTCCGAGTCAAAAGTTATGGATGTTTTAGTACCTGCTGCCAGAAATCTGACGAGAATAAACTGTCTGGTTATTTCCTAAATTTTGAAAGGGTTATTGGTCGAAACTGAAAGTTCACCCAACTAGGTTATTGTAGAGGATTCGATGACCTTTTCAGATTGGTAAAGAACGTTCAATTTGGAGTTACCTAATGAAAGTTATGATCTTTTTATTTCTGCTGTTCATTCTGTAGTCAGTTTCTGTACTGAAAGTTCAAGCAATTATTAACCCATCAAATTGGCCAAATTGGTTTATCACGTCAACTAGAGTATTGTAGATTGGTCAGTTAAGAAGCTACAGAAATTGGGTTCACCTCTTTTCGACTTCCAGATCTTAAGATATGTCAATTACCGTGCCGCTGTCCAGAATTAAGTAATGACAGAAATTGTTGATTTCAGTTTAAGTTTTGTATTATCGACTAGAGTCTTCGGGGAAGCGTTGTATAGCGTTGATTAGTAGAATTGGGTATTTTGGTGTTCTTATTGGTTTTATCTCATTGGTTAGGCGGCGGAGCTTCGAGTTTAGGAACGCCATCGCTTCCGACTAACGCTGCCTCAACGCGAAGGCAAGTACATTGTTGATCTAAACGCTTGTGCCTTGTGGTTGTTGATATGTGCGTGCTGTGATAACTCTTGTGTAGTATGAAGTGAAATATCCATGTTTTGTTTCTATGTTGGTTTCATGAATAGAATTGATGGTAATGTTATACTCATTAAGTTGCTTCATGCATTCATTATCTTTTGCCGTCCACGGAGTGGATGAGGAGACCATCAATTCCAGGATGGTTGAGTAAGACCCATTAATTCCAATATGGGCAATGTTGGACACCGTATGAAACGCTCTTCATACGGAAGTGGATCCCGCATTTTTGTTAAGATGGGCTTGAGTGAACACCGACGGGTGTTCACTAACTATACCGATATATGTGTGTGTGCAGTCCATTCCTTGATGTTTAAGCATTCATTTCATGTCATCATAAGTACTCATTTGTGTTATGATTAATGTTGAGGCCGTAGGTCTTGTGCGTATTGATAATTGTGTTTTAATTATTGTACTTGGCGAGTCATGGACTCACCCTTGCTTTGTTTATCTATTTCTAGGTGATCGATGAGGTTATCTTGGGAGGGAGTAGACATGCACTACTCGAATAATGCACTTCACCTTAGTTCCATTGCAAGAATGAATAAAGACTCTATTATGTTAATTTTCTGATTGTAATAAATAAATCTAGTCATGGATGACATTCTTTTATGATCTTTGAGGTTTGATCGATGTTATTGAGAAGTTTTAAGATGTTTGGCTTATGTTAAATTGGTGGTTAGCATCTTGACTTCGAATAGCCAAGGTGTTAACTTAGTTGGTTAATTAGGATTTATGATTAAGTCTTATAACTGATGTTATTTATTGTTTTATGATTTGTTGTGAAACCTCCGTGATCGCCGTATACTAAAGAGGTTATGTCGAAATTTTGTGGTTTAGCTTAGATAGTAGCATTCCGTGCTCGTCTTTGAGTTGGGGTGTTACTGCTTAGTATCGAGCGGGCTTTAGGTCCGTGGTTAAAATAAAATTATTAAATTGACACAATCGTGCACTGATAGGATGGGTTGGGTGATTCATTGTTTCCGCGATTTCTTGTTATGCTTAATTTGTTGTGTAATTGTTGCTTAGATCCGCGCTTCTTCCGAATCGTTAAGTTAAGTGTTTAGTTTTGTTCGGTTGTGGTGTTCTTAGATGGCGAGAGGTAGAGGACGTGGTCGTCTGCCGCCGTGGACGCGGTCGTGGACGTGGTCCTATTGTTTCGCAACCTCCGCAGAAGAGGCTGCTGGTGGAACTGCTGAGGAGGTTTGTAACAGCCCTAACTTAGGGTTTGTAATTCAAATGTAAAATTTTGAGGAGAAATAAAAACTTTTGTTGTCTCTTCAAATCATTTGGAAGTTTTCCAAATTTTCCCTAGCAATTTCCAATTTTCTAGAAGTTAATTCTTGTGATTGGAAATTGTTGTCATCAAATTATTAGCCTTCAAACTTGTGATCATCCTCTGCAAATATTTTTCCTAGCATCTTGATCATCCTAGCTACCTCTCTGAATTATTTCACAATTTTTAGATTTTGTTTGCTATTTCAAATGACCAAGTCAAACTAGTTGAAAACCTGGTCAAACCCTAGGTCAGCATGCTTGTGAATTTTCTGCAGAACTTTTCAGTGCATAGAAAGTTCTGGAAAATTTATGCAATGTTGTTCTCTGTCTCTAGTAGCTGCCATAAAATTTCGGAATTTTTGGAGCTCAGGAGCTACCTCTAAAAATTCCCAAACCTTCTCTGTCTTTTAAATCAAATTCTAAAACACTGCTCTCTCGCCCGAACTCAACTCAGCTCGAGTCGACTCGCACCACTTGGCTCGGCACGCCAACTAAACGCACCGCCGAGTCCAATCGATCGTGACCGTCCGATGCAAATCGAACGATCCACGCCGCGCGCGCAACCGACCGTCCGAATGCATACATCGATCTCACCGTCCGCTTTAGATCCAACGGCCGGTGCGTTGTCGATCAAATCAAACCACGGTTCGCACCGCAAATCGCCGCCGCCGACATGTGGGCCCTCCTTGTCAAGACGCCTCGTCTTCTCCGCGCTCGCCGAGTTCGCCGGCAAATTCGCATGCGTGCCACGCAGCTCGCCGCCGCCACATCGTGGGACGCGTGTCCTTCTCCGGCGTCGCGCACCTTCATTACCTCACCGCGATCACTACATCTCGCTTTCCCGCTCTCGTTGCTCCTCCGCCCTTCTGCTTTGGCCGAGAAGAAGGAGAGGGCGCCATCACCTGCTGCCGCTTGTGCTTCCGCAACCTTCTCGCCGCCTTCCTTGTTCCTCGCCGCATCCATTTTTCCCATCCCGAGCTCGTGGCATCCAAGAAATCGCTTGGAGCCACTTCTTCGCCTCCAACTCCGGTTCTCGCGCCCCGCAAGCTCGTTTGTGTTCGGTGAGCCTATAGCCTCGCCACTTGGTCCTTTAGGATCGCACCGATGCACCGAGTCTAACGGTGACTTCATTTTCATCTTTGGTGCATCATTGCGGGCTTGCGATCGAATCTCCTCCAAGCTTGGCGATTCGCCGCGCGGCGATTCCGGCCGCCTCGACCACCTTCGCCGCCATCGCCTTATGCTTTCGCTCCCGGGATCAAGGCGAGCCGAGGCGCACTTTCCGAGCCTTCTAGAAGCTCGAGCGACTCTCGCCGTGGAGCCGTGTCTTCTTCTCCTCCGGCCGTCGTGAGCTCAACTCGGTGACCATCGGACCGCGCCGCCACCTCGGGTTCGCGAGTCTCGTGAACCCGAAGGTATCACTCACTCGCTTTGAAACTCACCGGTTTGCGAGATCCATTGCGCGCGCGCCACCGTGCGTGCGCGCCGGGTGAACCGCCGGTGATGATTTGTTTGACTCTAATCATGTCTACCTTGAGTCTCTCTTGTGGGCCCTTGCGGTTAATCGCGTTTAGAAATCGCTTAATCCAACCGCTGCATTTCACTTTGAGTCTCGTCATGTGGGCCCGAATGTCGCTTAGGGTTTGTGTAGTTTCATGCGCTTTTCTCTGTTGGGAAGCGTTTTTCTGTGGGTATGTTAGGTTTGCACTTTGGTAGCCAAGACGATTCTTAGAATACGCCGACGCCACTTTCGCGGGCTGGCCGTTCGTCAAGATTTTCGCCGGGCCCATTGCCGTTGTGCGGGGCTAGATAGCTGTGGGTAGAAAAAGGATTTAATGCTTTAGTATTTCTGTAATATGTTTTCTGTTGCACTATTAATTCATTTAAACTTAGAAAATGCATAACTAATTCAGTTTTTATCCAAATTGCATGAATCCAGTGCTGTTTATTTTCATTTTAAATGTATTATTTACTAAAATTAGTTTCATCCATGTCTCTGTAGCAAAAATCTGTTAATTAATAAAATGATGTTTTATGTATCTTCTAGATTAGAAAATGCATATCTCTTTCAATATTTGTCCAAATCCAGTGAAACCAATTTTGTAATTTGTCATTTTTAATGTACTAATTATTAGGATAGGTTATATACACTGTTTCTGTTCATGAAAATTTGTTAAGTAATTAACTAGTGTTTTGATGTGTTTTTAGCTTAGGAAATTCATAGAAAATTCTTAATAACTTAAAATGAATTGCTCTCTGTTTCTTAAATTTTGTTATATCATGCTTAGGCTGCTGGGAAAAGTTTAGTGTGTTTTGTTTTTGTTGTATTGTTTGAGTTTGGTCGGTGTTATTCGCTCTATTCATTGCTTTGTTCAATCGTTAGGATTCGATGTTTGCGGCAACCACGAGAACGATCCTCCGCAACATATTGAGCAACAGCAGCAAGCAGTTTGATCATGATAATCCCAGTATTTTAAAGTCTAATATTTTGTTTCAAATGTATGTATGCATTGCTTAATTTGTGTTAAATTGATTAGTTAAACTGTAGTCGCATATCCTGTAGACAAAATATTGATCTCTACTACCGAGCCTAGGTTATTTGTCGTGATTAGAGATCGCCGGATGATCTCTTATCACTTAGTAGATCCGGTCAACTTGCTTAGACATGCTTAGCTATCGGTAGAATCTGGCGGTTATCGACTTTAGTCAGAACCTTGATCACACAAAATTTACTATAGCTTTATGTTTTAGCATTTCGCTATGTTTAATTGCAAAACTAAAAATGAAAACAAAATAATTTAGACTTGGGCACAATGGTATGTTGGTGTGATCTGCTGGGTGTGACCGAAAGGTGCCCGAGTCGCTAAGGACCGAGTTACTTGCGCCACCGCATCGAGCATTTTGCGTACTAACCACACTAGAGTATATGGACCTCTTTGACCTAGTACTTTGGCGTGTATTGGCCCGGTCGCAGGAGGTCGCAGGAGGGACGGAGGTGGGAGCATGGTAGTTGTCCAAAAGCTTTATCCCGAGTGGGTAGTTGTCTTTTCGGCTTTACTCATGTAAGCGTATGGATTTCTATCCATACGAGCGCTCGTAGTTAATACACAATATTGGAAAAAGTCTCGAGGACTTAGCCGTACAAGATACCTTCTAAGTGTGTTTGGCTTAAAGGCGGTCCAAGTGTGGGTACATTGGTACACCCTGCAGGTTAAAACTATTCGAATAGCCTCGCCCTAGGTTATGGACACGCCGGATACGCCCGTAAGAACTAGACTACAACATTTAAATTAAAACTTGATGGGTGGTACGAACTGGGATTCGTGTTATCGTTGTGGTGACTATTGGGATAGTCACTTCTAGGTTGTTTTATCTTTCGCTTTTGTTATTAATATCCGCATCGTTATTTCAATCTTAAAATGAATTGCAAACTTGCCTTCAAACTGTATTACATTATTGCAAATGAAGTTGGCTTTATGCAAATAAAACATATGGCCTCCACTAAACAAGCCCGCATGTAGCATATGAATAGGTCCGCTAGTTCACACGTCGGCCTTGCGGGTACAAAGACAATCTTTGTACTGTGTGCTTTGCTTAATGTTTTGTTGCAGAGGAAGAAGGTGAGCCCCAAGGGCCTCACTCGTGAGTCAGGTTGCCGCTTTCGTGGACGACTAGACTTGGCGGTCCTGTCGGATGCCTTGTGGGTTGAAGGCACACCGATTGGCTTTGTTTATAGCCATCTTATGGCACTTTTGCTTCATTGTCGTTCTTGTTTATTTGTGTATCTTGTGGCATCGCCATTGTCCTGTAATATCTTTGCTATTTGTTTATCTTCCGCTTGGAAGTGTGGTGTTTGGACTCTATGTGTGGAATGGAGTTGATGTCTAATTTTGTACCGGGTGTATACCTCTCGAAGTATACATATCTCGAGGATCGATTTATTTGATTTGTGATGCTAGGACCGTGGTGGGTTAAGCATTACAAACCAAATAAACTGGGTCCTCACAAAGTTGGTATCGTGAGCCATTCTCGACCGTAGTAACCCAAGCATGGTCGCCCTTAGGATATTTTGAAAGTCTTATTTTCAAATTATAAAAAGTTTGTGAAAACCTAGCAGATTCTCGATTTTATTCTTATCTATCTTAGCTTTCTACTCTCATCTTACTCTAATTTAAGTTTTGAAACTTGGTTTCTCTCTTCACCTTTCAAAAGATAGTTACTACCTGGAATTAGTTTGGGAGAACCATGAAGTTTAATCCAACTAAAACTTGTGGGGATAATAGGGTAAGATGTAAAGGGAGTAGTTATGTGTCCGATTTTGGCTGGTTGAACTTTATCCCGCTTGTGTTTGTTTCTCGGACTGCTTTCATGAATTTTGGGTTTTCTTGCTCTTAAATTTGTTGCTAACTTGTCTTAGTAAAACAGATGGCCGGAGAACGCGCGGCGCCAACAGGTCGGTCATGATGAGGAGCTTCCTCCTCCGACCATGGCCGAGGTTCTCGCTAGATCGAGCGAAACCGCATGGACCAGACGCGATCTTGGAGGTTATTGCTAGAATACCTCCACTCCTGCCGGTGGTGGCGCCACCGACTCGCGGGGACTTGCGAGTTCCTCCGCACGCAGCCACCGACTTTCTCCCGCCCGAGGACCCTCTCGATGCGGATGATTGGTCGCGCATGGTTGAGCGGAAGCTCAACATAGCTCGCCGCGCAGGATAAGGCGCTCGCCCCCACCACCTGAGGGCGCGGCACTCTCATGGTGGGAGAACTATTCGCCATGCAGCCCGCGGGCCATGTGGTCGCGTGGGGAGGAGTTCGCTTTTCGTCGGGCCCACATCCCCGACGGCCCGATGAAGCTGAAGAAAAGGAGTTCTCGCGCTCAAGCAAGGGCGCAAATGTGACGGAGTACTGCACGAGTTTAATCATCCGCTCGTTATGCTCCGGGGAGGTGGCCTCGGATGAGGCTAAGCAGGAGAAATTTATGGATGGCTTGTCCGAGGAGCCGCAGGACAAGCTATCTATTGTAGACTTCTCTCGACTTTCGTGCCTTGGTAGATAAGGCCATTGTTGCAGAGCATAAGGCAAAGCGCTGGCGAGTCCCGCAGCGCAAATGGGAGGCGACGCCCACTCACACCACTCGTTCGTCCTCGGCCGGGCGGCCACTGGCTCGTTCTTTTGCTTCACCGGCGCCGAGACCATCTGCACCAGCTCCTCGCCCACCGCAGCCGTGTTTCACCACGTGCGCCGCGATCCAAAGACAGAGCGGCCTCCGCAATCCGGCGCCGAGGTGATTTGTTTTCGCCGCCACAACAAGGGCCATTATGCGAATGCTCGCCTCGTAGTGTTGCAGCAGCAGCTCGCCCTAATGGAGGACGCGCGCGGAGCGGTCACCGCTCGACTGTAAGATTATTCAAGACCTGTGGTGCGGGCGCGGTCGAAAGTGAACCACCTTTCACCGAGGAGGCTCAGAGGCGCCGATGTCGTGATTGGTACACTTCTTGTCAATTTCGCCCCGCCGCAGATATTTGATTCTCGAGCATCGATTCTTTTATTTCAAGATCATTTGCTGCTGCTAGTGGTCTTCACTGTTCCTTTGAAGTTCTTTGCTCATCCGCTCTCCGGGGCGGAAATGAGAGCCGATTTACTGATGTCGGGATGTTCCTATCATGGTCAAAGGAGTGGATTTTGGCAAATCTTATTCGCCTTTCGCTCAGCAAGCCCGGATGTGATTCTTGGCATGGATTGGTTGTCCCAACACTTGGGGCGATCGATTGTGCCAGAAGATTGTCTACCTCACCACTTCTTCAAAGTAACAGTCGGATTTTCGCCGCAGCTTGTGGGCCACATCTATGTGTATTAGAGGCAAAGCCACCTTGCATTCATGATGTTCCCATAGTATCCGACTTTAGGGATGTCTTTCCGAAGACTTGCCCGGATGCCTCGGTTCGAGACTGAGTTTGTCATCGAGTTGTTGCCCCACCGCCCGATTTCAAGGCGCCAGACGGATGCCTCCCAATGAGCTAGAAGAATTGAAGAAGCAGCTTGGTGAGCTCCAAGCAAAGGGTTTCATCCGTCCCGCCATCTCCTTGGGGTTGTCCTAAATCTTTGTGAAGAAGAAGGACAAGACTTTGCGTATGTGTGTTGATTACCGCCCTCTCAATGAAGTGACGGTGAAGAACAAATATCCTCTCGCCCGCATTGATGATCTTTTGACCAGCTTGTCCGAGCTCGGTGTTCTCCAAGATTGATCCGAGATCGGACTATCATCAAGTCCGATCGTGGTGAGGATATTCAAGACGGCTTTCACTACTCGTTATGGCCTGCATTTAGTACACCGTCATGTCTTTCTGATTAACCAATGCTCCAAATTTTGTTCATGAACTTGATGAATTCGGTATTCATGGAGTTTTTGGACAAATTTGTGGTGGTCTTCATTGATGATATTCTTATTTATTCCAAGATCAAGCAGAGCATGCCGAGCATCCAAGATTGTTTTGGGCAAATTATGGAGCACCACTATATGCGAAGTTCAAAGAAATGTGAGTTCGTTGAAGGAAGTGGCATTCTTGGGCCATGTTCTTTCACCGAGGCATAGTCAGGATCCCAAAGAAGGTCAGCGATGTTCTATCTTGGGTCACCAAGTCGATCCATCGATGTACGAGTTTTCTCTTTAGCGGCTACTACCGCTTTATCGAGAATTTCTCCAAGATCGCAAAGCCAATGACCGAATTGCTCAAGAAGGACAAGAAGTTTGTATGGTCCTCTCGCTTGTGATGAGAGCTTTCGAGCTCAAACAACATTGACTTCACCCCAGTCCTTACTCTTCCCGATATCCACAAGAGCTTCGATATTTATTGCGATGCCTCTCGCCGGGACTTGGGTGTGTTCTTATGCAGAAGGCAAGGCAGCTTGCCTATGCATCCAGCAGCTGAGGCCTCATGAGCTCAACTATCCCACCCATGATTTAGAGCTTGTCGCAGAGTTCATGCACTCAAGATTTGGCGGCATTATTTGATCTAAATCGCCGTGAGGTGTATTCCATCATAAGAGTTTGAAATACTTATTCACTCACCAGATCTCAACCTCGTGCAGGAGATGGCTAGAATTGATCAAAGATTATGATATGGGTATTCAAGATCATCCTGGCAAGGCCAATGTGGTTGCCGATGCACTTAGCCGAAAAGTGTATTGCAATACTTTGATGATCCAAGAGCAACAACCTCGCACTACTTGCGAATTTCAGCCTCAACTTGGTTTACTGAGCACGCCTCTTATCGCCTGACAGTGCAACCAACCTTGGTGGATCAAATCAAGGCAAAGACAAAGAATCGATGATGGTGTGGGTAAAATCGCGTAACATCGAATGGATCACCAAGTGTTTCACGTAAGATGAACACGGTGTTGTATGGTTTGGGCAATGGCTTGTGGTCCCAAAGGTCCCCGAAGCGGGATTTGATTCTCAGAGGCCCATGACTCGCCTTTATCCATCCATCCCGGCCACTAAAATGTACCAAGATCCGCGCCGAGATTCTCGTGGACTCGCATGAAGCGCGAGATTGCCGTGTTCGTGGCCGATGTGACATATGTTGTCGTGTCAAGGCCGAGCATCGCCCAAATGGTCTTCTTCACCCTTACCTATACCGTAATGGAAGTGGATTCAGAGGCATGGATTTTATCACCGGTCCGCCCGTGCATCTCGCGGGAAGGATGCATTATGGGTTATCATTGATCGATTGACGAAGGTGGCCCATTTCTTCCAAAGGCGATCAAGATTGATGTGAATCGCTTAGCGGATCTTTACATATCCCGCATTGTGAGTCTCAGATGGTGTACCACGAACAATTGTGTCGATCGTGGTTCTCTGCTCACCTCTCGCTTTTGGCATAGTCCGCAGAAGCCATGGGGACCCGCTTTCATTCACCACGACCTATCATCCTCGATCGATGGTCGACGTAGCGCCAATCGTGTGCTTGAAGATATGTTCGTGCTTGTGTTCTTTCCTATGGAAAGAATTGGGAGAAGTGCATACCGCTTGCCGAAGTTCTCCTACAACAACAGCCTTCCGTGCTAGTCTCTGTGATGGCACCATTTGAGGCCTTGTATGGACGACGCAGAACACCGTTGAACCGGTCGAAACCGTGAAAGGCGCTTCTTTGGTCCGATTCCATCAATGAGGTCGAAAGTCAAGTGCGCTTGATTCGTGAGCACTTGCGCCGTAGCTCACCCCGAGCGTAAGAGCTATGCAGATCGGGCGCCGTCCGTGAGCTGAGTTTCCGCCCAATGACTTTGTGTATCTCAAAGTCTCACCAAGGGACATCGCCGCTTCGTGTCAAGGGCAACCGCTCCTCTGTATGTCGGACCCTACCGCATCATCGATGAGTGGGGCCGTTGCTTACAAGTTAGAGTTGCCACTACACTTGAAGGGGTGCATGATGTTTTCCATGTGTCACAATTGAAGAAGTGCCTCCGTATTCCAGCTTGAGGAAACACCATTGGAAAATATCGATGTGCGTGAAGATCTGCCTTATCGTGAGCGTCCCGCTCAGATCCTCAAGAAGCTCAACGCAGAACAAGGAACCGTGTGATTAAGTTCCTTAAAGTTCAGTGGTCGAACCACTCCGAGGATGAAGCCACTTGGGAGCGGAAGATCGCCTCGGCAGACATCCGCCCTTCTTCTCTCTCAGTTGATCGTAATCTCTGTCGAGATTCTGTAAGGGGGAGATTTGTAACAGCCCTAACTTAGGTTTTTAATTCAAATGTAAAATTTTGAGGAGAAATAAAACTTTGTTGTCTCTTCAAATCATTTGGAAGTTTTCCAAATTTTCCTAGCAATTTCCAATTTTCTAGAAGTTAATTCTGTGATTGGAAATTGTTGTCATCAAATTATTAGCCTTCAAACTTGTGATCATCCTCTGCAAATATTTTTCCTAGCATCTTGATCATCCTAGCTACCTCTCTGAATTATTTCACAATTTTTAGATTTTGTTTGCTATTTCAAATGACCAAGTCAAACTAGTTGAAAACCTGGTCAAACCCTAGGTCAGCATGCTTGTGAATTTTCTGCAGAACTTTTCAGTGCATAGAAAGTTCTGGAAAATTTATGCAATGTTGTTCTCTGTCTCTAGTAGCTGCCATAAAAATTTCGGAATTTTGGAGCTCAGGAGCTACCTCTAAAATTCCCAAACCTTCTCTGTCTTTTAAATCAAATTCTAAAACATCGTTCCTGGCCCAACCCAACTCAGTGCTCGAGTCGGACTCGCACCACTTGGCTCGGTCGCGCCAACTAAACGTATCGCCGAGTCCAATCGATCGCGACCGTCCGATGCAAATCGAACGATCCACGCCGCGCGGCGCAACCGACTGTCCAATGCATACATCGATCTCACCGTCCGCTTTAGATCCAACGGTCGGTCGCGTTGTCGATCAAATCAAACCACCGGTTCGCACCGCCGCCGCTGCCGCCGACATGTGGGCCCTCCTTGTCGAGACGCCTCGTCTTCTCCGCGCTCGCCGGAGTTCGGCAAACCGCATGCGTGCCACGCACTGCCGCCGCCACATCGTGGACGCGTGTCCTTCTCCGGTGTCGCTGCATCTTCATTACCTCACCGCGATCACTCACATCTCGCTTTCCCGCCTGTTGCTCCTCCGCCCACTTCTCTGCTTCTACCGAGAAGAAGGAGAGGGCAACGCCATCACCTCGTTGCCGCTTGTGCTTCCGCAACCTTCTCGCCGCCTTCCTTGTTCCTCGCCGCATCCATTTTTCCCATCCCGAGCTCGTGGCATCCAAAGAAATCGCTTGGAGCCACTTCTTCGCCTCCAACTCCGGTGCGCGCCCCGCAAGCTCGCTTGTGTTCTCGTGAGCCTCTAGCCTCGCCACTTGGTCCTTAGGATCGCACCGATGCACCGAGTCTAACGGTGACTTCATTTTCATCTTTGGTGCATCATTGCGGGCTTGCGATCGAATCTCTCCAAGCTTGGCGATTCGCGCGCGGCGATTCCGGCCGCCTCGACCACCTTCGCCGCCATCGCCTTATGCTTTCGCCTCCGGGATCAAGGCGAGCCGAGGCGCACTTTCCGAGCCTTCTAGAAGCTCAGAGCGACCTCGCCGTGGGAGCCGTGGTTCTTCTCCGCCTCCGCCGCCGTGAGCTCAACTCCGGTGACCATCGGACCGCGCCGCCACCTGCAGGTTCGCGGAGTCTCGTGGAACCCGGGTATCACTCACTCGCTTTGAAACTCACCGTTTGCGAGATCCATTGCGCGCCGCGCCATCGCCCGTGCTCGCCGCGGAACCGCCGGTGATGATTTGTTTGACTCTAATCATGTCTACCTTGAGTCTCTGCCTTGTGGGCCCTGCGTTAATCGCGCGAAATCGCTTAATCCAACCGCTGCATTTCACTTTGAGTCTCCGCCATGTGGGCCCGAATGTCGCTAGGGTTTGTGTAGTTTCTGTAATGCGCTTTCTGTTGGGAAGCCGCTCGTGTGGGTATGTTAGGTTTGCACTTTGGTAAGCGAAGACGTATTCTTAGAATACGCTTCGACGCCACTTTCGGCGGTGGCTGCTCGTCAAGATTTTCGCCCGCCATTTGCCGTTGTCACGGGCTAGATAGCTGGGTAGAAAAAGGATTTAATGCTTTAGTATTTCAGTAATATGTTTTCATTTGTAATCGTTAATTCATTTAAACTTAGAAAATGCATAACTAATTCAGTTTTTATCCAAATTGCATGAATCCAGTGCTGTTTATTTTCATTTTAAATGTATTATTTACTAAAATTAGTTTCATCCATGTCTCTGTAGCAAAAATCACATTAATTAATAAAATGATGTTTTATGTATCTTCTAGATTAGAAAATGCATATCTCTTTCAATATTTGTCCAAATCCAGTGAAACCAATTTTGTAATTTGTCATTTTTAATGTACTAATTATTAGGATAGGTTATATACACTGTTTCTGTTCATGAAAATTTGTTAAGTAATTAACTAGTGTTTTGATGTGTTTTTAGCTTAGAAATTCATAGAAAATTCTTAATAACTTAAAATGAATTGCTCTCTGTTTTTAAATTTTGTTATATCATGCTTAGGCTGCTGGGAAAAGTTTAGTGTGTTTTGTTTTGTTGTATTGTTTGAGTTTGGTCTGTTATTCGCTCTTATTCATTTGCTTTGTTCAATCGTTAGATTCGATGTTTGCGCAACCCGAGAACGATCCTCCGCAACATATTGAGCAACAAAGAGCCTGCAAGCGGTTTGATCATGATAATCCCAGATTTTAAAGTCTAATATTTTGTTTCAATGTATGTATGCATTGCTTAATTTGTGTTAAATTGATTAGTTAAATCCGTAATGCATATCCTGTAGACAAAATATTGATCTCTACTACCGAGCCTAGGTTATTTGTCGTGATTAGAGATCATTGGATGATCTCTTATCACTTAGTAGATCCGGTCAACTTGCTTAGACATGCTTAGCTATCGGAGAATCGGGCGGTTATCGACTTTAGCTCAGAACCTTGATCACACAAAATTTACTATAGCTTTATGTTTTAGCATTTCTGCTATGTTTAATTGCAAAACTAAAAATGAAAACAAAATAATTTAGACTTGGGCACAATGGTATGTTGGTGTGATCTGTTGGGTGACTGAAAGGTGCCCGAGCCGCTTAGGACCGAGTTACTTGCGCCACCGTCATCGAGCATTTTGCGTGCTAACCACACTAGAGTATATGGGACCTCTCTTGACCTAGTACTTTGGCGTGTATTGGCTCCGGTCGCAGGAGGTCGCAGGAGGGACGGAGGTGGGAGCATGGTAGTTGTCCAAAAGCTTTATCCTCGAGTGGGTAGTTGTCTTTTCGGCTTTACCATGTAGCGTATGGATTTCTATCCATACGAGCGCTCGTAGTTAATACACAATATTGGAAAAGTCTCGTAGGACTTAGCCGTGCAAAGATACCTTCGAAGTGTGTTTTGGCTTAAAGGCGATGCAAGTGTGGGTACATTGGTACACCCCCGCAGGTTAAAACTATTCAATAGCCTCGCCCTAGGTTATGGACACGCCTGATACGCCTGTAAGAACTAGACTACAACATTTAAATTAAAACTTGATGGGTGGTACGAATGGGATTCGTGCTATCGTTGTGGTGACTATTGGGATAGTCACTTCTAGGTTGTTTTATCTTTCGCTTTTGTTATTAATATCCGCATCGTTATTTCAATCTTAAAATGAATTGCAAACTTGCCTTCAAACCGTATTACATTATTGCAAATGAAGTTGGCTTTATGCAAATAAAACATATGGCCTCCACTAAACAAGCTCGCATGTAGCATATGAATAGGTCTGCTAGTTCACACGTCTGCCTTGCGGTACAAAGACAATCTTTGTACTCGTGTGCTTTGCTTAATGTTTTTGTTGCGAGAGGAAGAAGGTGAGCCCCAAGGGCCTCACTCGTGAGTCAGGTTGCCGCTTCGTGGACGACTAGACTTGGCGGTCCTGGCCGATGCCTTGTGGGTTGAAGGCACACCGATTGGCTTTGTTTATAGCCATCTTATGGCACTTTTGCTTCACTGTCGTTCTTGTTTATTTGTGTATCTTGTGGCGATCGGCCATTGTCTGTAATATCTTTGCTATTTGTTTATCTTTCGCTTGGAAGTGTGGTGTTTGGACTCTATGTGTGGAATGGAGTTGATGTCTAATTTTGTACCGGGTGTGTATATCGCTTTCTAGGAAGTATACATATCTGAGGATCGCTTTATTTGATTTGTGATGCTAGACCAGTGGTGGGTTAAGCATTACAAACCAAATAAACCGGGTCCTCACAGGTTGCCTCACCGCCACCCACCGCAGAAGTTCAAGCCGCGCTGGCCGTGGATGCCCAGCGGCGCGGCTATTATTATTCGAATCTTCAGAGGAGAACGAGCCGCTCCGCTGCCAGATGCGTGCAGCCATCCTCTGCCGCTGCTCGCCGCTGCTCGCCGCCTCTCCGCCGTTGTCTCCGCTGCAGTCCGGGGCCGTTGCGCGGTTCCACCCGAGACTAGATAAGTCTCCGCGAGTGGATGTCGCTTCGACTTGACACTTTTGATGGGGCGGGTACCCCAGTTCAGGCAGCAGATTGGCTCCGGTACATGGAGAGACAGTTTGACGCATTGGAGATGAACTCAGTGCAAAGGGTTCGTTTTGTGGCCTTTCAACTGAAGGGCCAAGCTGATATCTGGTGGGAAGGGGTTCTGCCTGCCAGGACCCCAGCGCAGGGACCGGTTACTTGGGAAGTTTTTGTGGGGCAATTTAGAGCCAAGTACTATCCGGACTCTTTCGTGGAGAAGATGGAGCGCCTTTGCCGACGTTGACTGTGGACATAGGTCAAGACGTAGTATGAGGTCGAGTTCAACGTACTGGTACGCTTTGTACCGCCGTAGCCAATGATGATATGGAGAAGGCCAAGAGGTTCCGCTGGGTCTCGTTCAGAGTATCGCCGATTCGGGGGCATCCGCCTTGCGTGATTTCAAGACGGTGGTTGAGCAAGCTAGAGGAATGGAGTTGGTGAGGAATCTCCCTTCGCACGCAATACCTAGTGGCACTGCTCTCGTTGGTGGTTCTGGCAAAGGCCGTAAGCGAGCTTTAGTGGTGGAGGCGGGTCTTCTCGACCGCATCCAAGAGATTTCAAGGAGTCGCCGCCTCGCCCAAACAGCAGAAGGGCGCCTTCTTCCTACGCCACGCACTTCGTCGTCCACACCCCACCGCGTCCGCACGCAGGACAAGGTATGAAATGTTTCGGATGTGGAGAGGGTCACCGGTTCTTGAGTGTTCTTTCAGAGGGACGTGTCGCCGCAGTGGCCTGAAGGCCACAAAGCGCCGGGCTTGCAAACAAACCCGCCGAGCATCATTAAGTGGGAAGCGCTCCGCTTCGCCTTCCTCCGCACCTGGGGCTCGGGCCGCACTCTAGCCGCTTCCACTGCACTTCGCTTTTCTTCAGATGGGTTCCTCCCGCAGCTTTACTCCGCGCCTCCGCGGGTTCTACTGAACCCGCCCGCCTCGCACCACCATCGATGCTTCTCCCGCAGCAGCTCTCGCCATCCTTCGCAGAGTGCCGGTGCGCCCTCCGCTCCGGTGCCCATGGGAGTCTACGCCATGCCTACTCCTCGATACCGCGGCCGCCCCGACGTGGTAATGTGTACTTTGCTAGTTGATTCACATGAGGCTTTCATCGCTTGATTCCGAGCTACTTATTCTTTTGTGTCCTTAGATTTTGTTAGAAGGGCGAGTTTGAGTGTGCAATTTATATCCGAGTCTGTGGTGGTCGCTTCCGGGGTCTTATTTCTAGCTCTACAACATGTCTCCGGCCGTACTATCACTATTGAAGATGAGAACTTCATCGCCAACCTTATGGTGATTCAATTATCACCTTTTGATGTTATTTTGGGTATGGACCGTTATTCAATTATCGTACAAGATTTGTTGCTTTTGGAAGACGGTGACTTTGCAGCTCCATCGGTGACGAATCGTATTTCGTGTAGCGCGCCGTCTCGATTCCTTGTTCGTGTTGGCTAGTCTGCTTTCCCAGCTTGTCGAGCTTCACCATTGGGTTGCTTTGGTCCCTTAGCGAGAAGTTCGAATCTCCACTGTATTGAAGATATTCCGTAGTGAATGAGTTTCCGATGTTTTTCCTAGAGCTTCCCGAATGCCCCGAGCGTAAAGTGGAATTCTGATAGATCTTGTTCCGGAACCGCACCTATTTCTATATCTCCATATCGTTTGGCGTCCCTTTCGTGAGGAGTTGAAAAAGCAATTGGATGATTTGCTATCCAAAGGATTGATTCGGCGAGTGTTTCACGTGGGGAGCTCCTGCTCTTTTCACTAAGAAGAAGGACTGTAGTTGGCGATGTGTGTGGATTACGGGCTCTTAACCAAGCAACGTGAAGAATAAATACCCTTGCCCCGTATTGAGGATCTCTTTGATCGCTTGAAGGAGCTAAAATATTCTCCAAAATTGACCTTCAACAAAGTTATAATCGATTAGAGTTCGAGAGCAAGATATTGAGAAGACAGCTTTTCTACAAGGTATGGTCATTATGAGTATAAGGTTATGTCTTTTAAGCAACTAATGCTCTCGCAGCTTTCATGGAAGCCATGAATAGTATGTTGCACCCTTTCCTTGATGATTTCGCTGTAGTATTCATTGATGATATCTTGATTTATTCCAAGACGAAAAGAAGACCATGCTCAAGATTCGAGGTTGGTACTTGAGACCCTAAGAGTGAACCAATTTTATGCCAAATCAAGAAATGTGAATTCGATTTCGAAGTTGGGTTTCGGGCCATGTAATTAATCAAGAGGGCATTTCAATGATCCAAGTAAGATCTCAACAGTGGTGGAATGGAAAAGACCAACTAATGTAAAAGAAGTAAGGAGTTTTCTGGTTTAGCCGGTTATTATCGGCGTTTTGTGGAGGGTTTTCTACCTTGCTAGACCAATGTCACAGCTTGACACGTAAAGGGTCAAGTTTCATGGATCGACGCATGTGAACGGTTTCAGACTTTGAAGGATAGATTGGTGACCGCTCCAGCTTCACTCTTCCCGAACCAGGAAACGGTTCACTATTTATTCAGCATGCATCTAGAGTTGGGCTTGGTTGTGTACTTATGCAGATGGCAAGGTGATTGCCTATGCATCGCGGCAGCTTGAAGAATCATGAATGCAATTATCCTACTCACGATTTAGAGTCGGTCAGAGTGGTTCTTGCTTTGAAGATTTGGCGCCATTATTTGTATGGCGAATCTTGTGACATTTTCACCGATCATAAGAGTCCAAATACATCTTTACCTGTAAAGATTTAAACCCGAGGCGAGGAGATGGTTGGAATTGATAAAAGACTATGATGTCACCATTCAAGATCATCCGGCAAGGCAAATGTTGTAGCCGATGCTCTCGAGTCGCAAGGCGACACCTCCTACTCTCGCTTGTCTCATTGCCGATTTAGAGCGTATGGATATCTCCTTTGTTTTATGGGCACCGCCTAACTGAGACCCGCTTGCTTCTTGAGTCAAACGTTCCGCATCGAAAGTGAAGCACAACAATTTGATCAAATGCTTCAACGCATGAGGAAACGCCTAGATGAGGGCAACAAGGCCATTTCAAAGATAGATGAGTCGTGCATTGCGATTTATGGTCGACTATGTGTGCCATGTAAGGCACAGTCAAGGATGAGATACTAAAGGAAGCGCACCGCACATCAGATACGGTACATCCAGTGAGACCAAGATGTACAAGGATTTGAAGAAGAGTTTCGTGGAAAAGGATGAAAGTTGATATTGCTCGCATGTGGCATCATGTGGAGTTTGCCAATGTTAAGGCCGAGCATGTTTACCAGCAGGGTTGTTACAACCTTTAGAGGTTCCGATGTGGCCATGGGATGACATCTCTATGGATTTTGTAGTTGGTTTACCCAGACGCAGCGCATGAAAGGATGCTATTTGGGTCATAGTGGACCGGTTTAGTAAGTCGGCACATTTTATTCCTATTCGCATTTACTAACACTAGCAAGTGATTTAGCTCCTCTTATGTGCGAGATAGTGCGGTTGCATCGGTGCCAAGACGATTGTTTCGATCGAGATGCTAAGTTTGTCTCCAAGTTTTGGGAGAGCTTGCGTAATGCTTTGGGCACTCGGCCGCCTTAGTACCGCGCTTCATCCCCAAACCGATGGTCACCGAGCGCACCATTCGCACGCTTGAAGATATGCTCGATGTTGTGTTATGTCTTGGAAAGGAGGTTGGGAAGACCATCTAGCTTTGGCGTAGTTTGCTTATAATAATAGTTATCACCCAAAGATCCGAGCCGCACCATTCAAGTCCTTTATGGCGGAAATGCAGATCCTCGCTGTGTTGGGATGCAGTGGGAGAGCGGCAATCTTGGGTCCGTAATGGGTTCAGCGTGGCTAGAGGAGACGGTTAGAAGGAACTTGTTAGCCGCCGAGTCGGCGTAAGAGCTACGCAGATGTCGAGGCGAATTGGAGTTCAACGGGTGACGAGGTCCTTCGAGAGTATCGCCACCAAAGGCGAGTACGCTTCGAACTAAAGGAAAGCTTAGCCCAAGGTACATCGGACCGCTTCGGCTGTGGCAAGAGTTGGAAATTTGGCTTACCGCTTGATCCGCCGAATCTATGAGAGGGATTCACAATGTGTTTCATGTGTCCATGTTGAGGAAGTTCTTATTTGACCCGAGCATGCAATTCCAATAGAGCCGTTGAGCATTGAACAGACCTTACTTTTGAGTCCCGACCAAGGAAAATTCGAAAAATCGAGCGGGTTTTGAGGAATAAAACTCAAGTATGTCAAGATCCTTTGGTCTCATCAAACGGAGAGAGAAGCCACTTGGGAATCTGAGTCTCGTGATGCGCGAGCAAGATCTCGCACCTATTTGTTGCCGGTACGTGTTAAATCTTGTTTTCACCCTTAGACTTCGCTCTGTGTCCGTTGCGTGGGTAGAATTCGGGTCGACTTCAGTTATGGGTAGAATGTCATACCTGCTTTTAGTCTGAGAGAAAGAATTTAATCGGGAACTCCGAAAGTTTAAATTCTCGCTGGAGTTGTTTAGGGCGTGGCCTCTGGGTAACCTTTCCTCCCTTGGCCGGCCATGGGCCTAGGCCCATGCGCCTCCTCTAAACCCTAATCAGCCCCTATTTCCTCCCCCCCTTGGCCGAACCCCCCACCTTTTTCCCCTTTGGCCGCCGCCCCTCCCTTCCTCCTCTCCTCCCCCTCACACCCCTGCCCGTAGGAGCCGCCCCCAACCTCCCCGGGTGCTGGTCCCTGCTGGTTTACCTCCCCAACCGGCCTTCGGACCTTCTCCCGCTGCCGGTTGCGCAAGGAGTTGAGGAGGACAGCAGCTTGTTTGGGGCAAAAGAGGTGAGAAGGAGGGAGATCGTCTTCTCCGTGATTCGTCTACCTACTCCCTGGTTGCAGCAAGGGTAACGATGCCAAATCTCATTGTTTTGTTTGATGGTAGAAGCGATTTGGATTCATATTTGTCTAGGCAGACTCGCTGCGTGTAAAGACTGATTCTGTCCTGTATGTTGGAGGGATTGTTTCGGTTGTTTTTAGGCAGAATCTGAAGGTTTGGTCTCCTAGAGATATCTAGCCCTCGTTCTTAAGTTTCAGTGGCCACCAAGTTCACTTGATTCCGAGGTCCGAGTCAAAAGTTATGGATGTTTTCGTAACTGCTGCCAGAAATCTGACGAGAATAAACTGTCTGGTTATTTCCTAAATTTTGAAAGGGTTATTGGTCGAAACTGAAAGTTCACCCAACTAGGTTATTGTAGAGGATCTGATGACCTTTTCAGATTGGTAAAGAACGTTCAATTTGGAGTTACCTAATGAAAGTTATGATCTTTTATTTCTGCTGTTCATTCTGTAGTCAGTTTCTGTACTGAAAGTTCAAGCAATTATTAACCCATCAAATTGGCCAAATTGGTTTATCACGTCAACTAGAGTATTGTAGATTGGTCAGTTAAGAAGCTACAGAAATTGGGTTCACCTCTTTTCGACTTCCAGATCTTAAGATATGTCAATTACCGTGTCGCTGTCCAGAATTAAGTAATGACAGAAATTGTTGATTTCAGTTTAAGTTTTGTATTATCGACTAGAGTCTTCGGGAAGCGTGTATAGCGTTGATTAGTAGAATTGGGTATTTTGGTGTTCTTATTGGTTTTATCTCATTGGTTAGGCGCGGAGCTTCGAGTTTAGGAACGCCATCGCTTCAACTAACGCTGCCTCAACGCGAAGGCAAGCACATTGTTGATCTAAACGCTTGTGCCTTGTGGTTGTTGATATGTGCGTGTCGTGATAACTCTTGTGTAGTATGAAGTGAAATATCCATGTTTTGTTTCTATGTTGGTTTCATGAATAGAATTGATGGTAATGTTATACTCATTAAGTTGCTTCATGCATTCATTATCTTTGCCGCCCACGGAGTGGATGAGGGAGACCATCAATTCCAGGATGGTTGAGTAAGACCCATTAATTCCAATATGGGCAATGTTGGACACCCGTATGAAACGCTCTTCATACGGAAGTGGATCCCCGCATTTTTGTTAAGATGCGGCTTGAGTGAACACCGACGGTGTTCACCGACTATACCGTATATGTGTGTGTGCACCATTCCCTTGATGTTTAAGCATTCATTTCATGTCATCATAAGTACTCATTTGTGTTATGATTAATGTTGAGGCCGTAGGTCTTGTGCGTATTGATAATTGTGTTTTAATTATTGTACTTGCTGAGTCATGGACTCACCCTTGCTTTGTTTATCTATTTCTAGGTGATCGCCGATGAGGTTATCTTGGGAGGGAGTAGACATGCACTACTCGAATAATGCACTTCACCTTAGTTCCATTGCAAGAATGAATAAAGACTCAGATATGTTAATTTTCGATTGTAATAAATAAATCTAGTCATGGATGACATTCTTTATGATCTTTGAGGTTTGATCGATGTTATTGAGAAGTTTTAAGATGTTTGGCTTATGTTAAATTGGTGGTTAGCATCTTGACTTCAATAGCCAAGGTGTTAACTTAGTTGGTTAATTAGGATTTATGATTAAGTCTTATAACCGATGTTATTTATTGTTTTATGATTTGTTGTGAAAACCTCCGTATCGCCAGATACTAAAGAGGTTATGTCGAAATTTTGTGGTTTAGCTTAGGATAGTAGCATTCCGTGCTCGTACCGAGTTGGGGTGTTACACTAAAAGGATCCAGGTGCCTACTCATGTATGTCGCTGAGTCATTAAACCTAAGTTCGTACGCGATAAAGTACAATTGAAATTTGTATAGCAAGTAGTTAAGCACTTACTTTTGGTTGTAGGGCACCATTATGTAGTCCTTGTCGCTTTGAGCAAGCAATCGTGTCATTATGTATTTCGACGAGATGCGCCCGCCAAGATGGTTCGCCAGAGACCACGTGGGTCGAGGAAACCCACCGTTCTTTCAATCGCCGCATTTTTAATCATGTATCTATACATAAGCAATGAGTTGTTATATTCGTGATACGTGAATGTAGAACTTGATTGTACACACTTACAAAGGTCCAAAGATCGTAGAAGTGAGGCATCGAGGGCTTTGAGGTTGAATAGGTCGAATAAGTCGCCGGCCCACGACGGCTGGGGCCGCTCGTGGAGGAAATACACTCCATGTATCCGACGGTGATTCCATCAACGCACTTTCTCTTTGGTCCTGCAAGTACCGTATGCAAACTCGACAACCTAATCCAAATGAGGCTAATATCGTGGTGGTCGCCAACGACTTCAAAGAGTATTTCTTAGGTTAGGAGGCGAAGCGCCTTAATGTTCTTCGATTTCGATTTGTCCCGAACGACTTGCTCGCCACGCCGCCTTCCCGTGAGACGCACTCGAATCGATATGGCGCACGCTTTTTTTGTTCGTTAGGTGTCTTCCACGTGAACCGATGAGGCGGCTTCGCTAAGGTTGAGGTGTAGTCATGGAGGATCCCGTTGGAGAGGCATGGTCGTGTCGAGATGGTTGGGGTGGAGTCATCGGTTGAGGCGCACCGCAGGTCCAGGCGATGTCCTTCTTGGGTCCTATTGAGAGGCATGGTCGTGTCGAGATGGTTGGGGTGGAGTCGCCAAAGGTTGAGGAGGCACCGCAGGTCCAGGCGATGTCCTTCTTGACCACCGATAAAACCGCACACCGCATCCCCAGTGTTCTCGATGTCGCTGCTCGGGCGAATCTCCAATGACGACCTAAAATTGTCATGTACCATGTCCACCGACCTCGGCGTAACCTCGCGCCACCGGGCACCGTCGCACTATCCCTTCCTTGCATGGATACGCCACCCCGCCCACCAATAGACATCCCAACCATCCTCACTTGAGCGTGCAAGGCGCCGCCTCCTACAAAACGATACGCAATTAGCTAAGGCGCCCTATAGGTCTATCTTTGGAGCATTCCGTAGATGTACATTACCTTGATGTCGCCGATAGGTAATTAGACGCCATCATGTTCATAATTTTGCGGGACGCGACGCCATCCGATGTTGAGGAGGACCGGCTTCCAAAACAACGGGCAAATTTTTGCATCGTTGAGGAGTAGGAGTTGATTCACTTGGTCCCGCAATCTTGCTATCTTTTCTTCAAATTTTGCAAGAAGCACCCGCTCTCTTCCTTCAAATTTTGTAGTAAGCACATGTTCCAACTCGTGTCGCACTTCGACCTTGGATCTCTTCCCGCTCCTATACGCGCAAGAGTCGTCTGGGAATCCATCCTCCAAGATACGTTAACCCATTTGCCTCGCAGTGCGACCCGTACTCTTTGTTTCCCAGAGTCAGAGATAGTATATCCTTCTCCCTGCCTCGCTTGGAAGGAGCCATCTGAACAGCGGAACTCAATTCTTGCCGCAAGAGGTCATCATGTTATTATAGACATTATGAAGTTATGGACTTATTAACATCTAGGTAGTTCAAGACATATTTACTACACGGTTGGCCACATCCTCGTCCTGGTTTGTGAAAGAGATTTCGCCAAGACGGATCGATGCCCTCGCCTAACCGTGAGAGAGCGCGCTGTCTCGTGATCTCAAGAAATGGCCTTATTTCGCTCGCCTTCGCCGCCATTGCGCGGTTTTACCCGCGTACCAGCCGTGCCGAAGTTTGTGGGGTGAGTGTTCGGTGTCCGAGAGCCTTGTGCGCCGTGACTTTCCTCAAGAAATTCGGCCGCCGCCTTCATTTGCACAAAGGCGCCCCATATATCCCGCGACAAGAATTTATACGCCATGAAGGGCGTTTCGACCGTGTTCACATACTTCGTGACAAGCATGTTCTTGAAGCTCCTCCACGCCTTCCGATCGAGAGCAACGCCGCTGCTCCATGCGCGCCAGTTCGCGGCTCGAAAGTGAACGATTTTAAAACTTCATCCCACGCCGCCTCCGATCACCGGCCACGTTGTCCCACCAAGATGGTGATGGGGACCCGCTCTCTTCCAAGTATCCCGCAGATGGTCCGAATCTCGCCACGCTTGAGGGGACTCACAGAATTCCATTGGCATTGACCTCCGTGACGGCCATTAGACCCGAGGAATTTTCATGTTCCTCCGCCATCTCGCGCATATACCACTTTCTCGAGATCCAGACGCATTCGGCGACGCCGATGACGGCGCGCGAAGACGGTTCGGACGCCATGTCGCTACTTGCTATCTATATATGCACGAAGCAATATGCTTAAGCTCTAATCCACTGATTCAAGCAGATTTATCAACTTAACCAAAAATAATGCACAAACGTAATATATAAAGAAGGATTGATGATAGTTTGTGCTCGTATGAGAGTTGCAAAAGAACAAGTCTTTGTCATCTCAATCCTATTATCTATACTCTTCATTAAATGAATATGATAGTATAATTCAAACTATGAGCTCTAAACAATACTTTGCTTAATCACAAATGATATCAATCATTAATAAAATGATCTTAACTATCACATTCAATCTCCGTGATAAGACAAAGTTCATCACAGAGCTAATCAAGAATCGTAATAACTAGCATTCAACCGAAAGTAACAAATTAATGTGATATCAAATTGACAAGAGTAAATAATACAATAGAGCTCAACAATGAACTAACTATCACATTCAATCTCAAAGATAAGACAAAGTTCATCACAGAGCATGTCAACAAAGCCCACCGATCAATTTGCAATATCTTTAGTACTAGATTCAGCTTCACATATTATCAAAGACTATCAAAGTCAATATATCCACCGGATAAATCGTAATATAGGAATACTCACAGAGAGGATGCCGCACAACAACTCACGGCAAGGAGGAGGCCGGTGTGTGGAGGAGGCCGACGGGGAGGAGGGAGGCGCGGGAGGAGGCCGGTGCAGGGAGGAGGCCGACACGGGAGGAGTACGGCGCGGGGAGGAGGCCAGTCCAGGGGAGGAGGACGGCGCGGGGAGGAGGCCGACACGGGGAGGAGGCCACGCGCGAGGCGAGGCAGCGCTGCCGATGTCGGGCGGCGGCGCGCGGGTCTTACGGCCGGGAGGTGAACGGGTGAACCCTAGAGGAGCCGACAGACCGCGCGAGAGCCTAAGGGACGCGGGAGAGGAAGTGACGAGTAAAGAGCAAAACCCTAGCGGTGCGCCTCTTTATAAAAAGGATATCATAGACGGTTCTATTAAAGAACCGTCTGTGATAAGATATCACAGACGGTTATATTAAAGAACCGTTTGTGATATTACCATATCATAGACGGTTCTATTTACAAACCGTCGTGATATTACCATACCACGATGGTTCTTTAATAGAGCCGTCAGGATATTATATCACTGCACGTTCCATGATAGAACCGCTCGTGATATGCCTTTCAATCCCTTCATCTCTCGCAGTGTCTCTTCATCTCTTCGCTCCCGCTCCAAATTACTACTTCTTTTATATAAATAGACAACCCTTATCAAAGGGATTTCATGAACCTCCTTGATCATCCCCTCTCTCCACAAATTCCAAATGGCTTCTCTCGCCCCTACTGTAGTGGCCTATATTTTGCTGTGTACTCGCACCTCTCTCGGTCGCAACTCGACCCAAGCCGCGAACAAGGCGCCCGTCGCAATGCAATCCGCTGTAGACCCTCCCATCTATTGGAGACCATAACGGCGATCATCTGTCGATTGGAGCTCCTCCTCCAATGTACTGCAAAGGCGAGGCTCTCCAAAGATCTAGCGAGTAAACCTCGTCGTGGAGATTGTCCTATGGAACTATTTGGTCCGCACCGAGGATGCAGCCCAGAGAGTCGAGGACGACCTCGACATTGCAAGAGAGCGGATCCGCCTAGCCGAGACTGTGGAGACCAGGGTTGATGGCCTCTGGGCTATATGGGACTTGATTACGGAGTCCGAACATCTACAAGAGGAAATTGAGCGTGCAAGGTCACAGGTGGAGGCGTTTGGTGAGACACACGATCCCGCCCCACCAAGTCGACGAGAAGGCGTACGAAGATTTGAAGACTAAGATAGGATCGCTCATCCTTTTTTTATCGTGTGTGATGTAAAAACGATATGGCTAGTCTATTGTCTGTGATGTAAAAACAATATGGTCTTTTTTATTGTCTGTGATGATATGGTCTTTTTTATCATCTATTTATTACTGGGCAATTCATTTTAGTAATTATTTATGCATATACATGCTCCGTACGCTATCAAAGACGGTTCAATGAAGAACCATCTGTGATAATATCCTTATCAAAGATGGTTCCATGAAAAGCCGCTCGTGTTGAACTTATATAGTGGTTCCATGTTGAACCGCTCAGCGATATCTCCATATCACGACGGTTAGTAAGGATAACCGCTCATGATATACTCACATCACGCACGGTTCGTAAATATAATCGCTCAGGATGTGAGATATCACGCACGGCTTCTCCTATGAACCGCCTATGATATGGAGGATATCGCGCACGTTCAACATGGAGCCGCCTCAGAGAGTTCAACACAGACGGTTAGTTAAAGGAACCATCTGTGATATATTCACATCACAGACGGTTGGGAATAAGAACCGTCTGTGATATGCCACCCCTATAAATATGAAGGCCCGATAGACCCCCTGCCCTAGCGCCTCTTATCTATTCTTTGGAATAGAGGGGCTTGAGAAGCTTTGCTCTGTGTTGGCTGTAGGAGGCTTGTTTATTTTGCTTGCTTTGTTCTTGGTTGTGGGTTGCCCTAGCAACTTATGGCTATTTGGCTTGCATGCTTGCTTTGTGAGGCTTGGCTTTGGTAGTAGCTCTCGGTTTGGGTGTTGTGAATGAGTGTTTTGTTTCGGCAGTGGGTGTTTTGTGAGTAGGATAAGCTTATGGGGAGGTGCATTTGATCGTGGCTTTTCTCTGCCCGTCCACTTAAGTCTCACATTGCACTATGGCCTCAAGGAGAAGGACAAAGAGGAATCTCATGATATTTGGAATTTTCGTCGTGAGCACCGAGAGTAACGATCTTTAACTCTTTATATTTGCTCTAGGTTTATCTTTAATCAATTTTAGTGCATTTGGTTAATAGGAGGAGTAACGTATTTGCGCTTTATTAATATAATTTAACACTACTAATTGTTATGTGCGTAGCGATGGATCGAATCGATGTACGGTGCGAACCGTGTGAGTGAAAAGTACATTAATGGCGTGATTGCTTTTAAAAGAGCCGCGAGCAGATATGTTGAATAAGGGGATAGAATTTATGTAATCGCCCATGCATTGATTGTCGTAATCAAGATTTTTAACAACCCAAACAGCATCGTAGGGCACTTGATTCGGGGGTTTAAAAAGGGTATACATGTTGGACCACCACGGTGAAGAGCAGATTATACAGAAGTTAATAATGACGACATCGCCGATGAAGTTAATAATGATGACATCGCCGAGGAAGTCAACGATATGCCGATATGGACTGTTTTTGATGAGGATAGGTCGCACGATGACAACTGATCGGATGCTACGCGATGCGTATGAAACTACAAAGAGAGAGTTTTGTAAATTCGAGCGCTTAATGGAGGACTCGGGAACCTTTGTTCCTAGCCGCAAGCCGAATACACAAGGTTGTCAACCGCATTTGAACCGCTGGAAATTGAAGGCGAGCAATGGTTGGTCCGACAAGAGTTTCACGGCGCTGTTAGGTCTCCTAGCGGACATTCTTCCGGAGGGAAACGTGTTGCCCAGCACCACCTACCAAGCCAAGAAAGTTCTTTGTCCATTGGGAATGGAAGTAGAAAGAATACATGTATATCCGAACGATTGTATCATGTATCGTAAAGAGTATGCAGACTTGCATGTATGTCCCGTGTGCAAAGCATCCCGATACAAGCGTAAGAATACTGCTAAGGTGAAGCAATGTAACAGCCCTAACTTAGGGTTTGTATTTCAAATGTAAAATTTTGAGGAGAAATAAAAAAATTTGTTGTCTCATCAAATCATTTGGAAGTTTTCCAAATTTTCCCTAGCAATTTCCATTTTCTAGAATTAAATTCTTGTGAATAGAAATTGTTATCAGCAAATTCTTAGCTTTCAAACTTGTGATCATCTTCTGAAATTATTTTTCCTATCATCTTGATCATCCTATCTACCTCCCTGAATTATTTCACAGTTTTTAGATTTTAGTTGCTATTTCAAATGCCCAAGTCAAACCAGTTTAGAAATCTGGTCAAACCCTTAGGCAGCAGCTTGTGAATTTTCTTGGGAGAAATCTAATGCATGAAAATTCCTGGAAAATTTACACAAGGATGTCCTCTGTCCCAGGAAGCTACCATAAACATTTCGAAATTTTTGGAGCTCTGGAACTACGTCTAAAAATTCCTCAAACCTTATCAGCCTTTTGAAATCTAACCTGGAAACACTGTTCCTCTAGCTCAGACCCCACTTGGGCTCGAGTCCGACCCGCACCACTTGACTCGGTCGCACCGCCTGGCTGCACCGCGCGAGCCCGATGGCTATCAGCCGTCCGATGGAGATCGAACGGTCCACATTGCTTGCCTCGCCGACCGTCCGAATGCATACACCAATCTCACCGCCCATTTCGGATCCGCGGCCGACGCCTTCTTGATCGAGTCGCATCAAATCGTGAACTACACTTAGTCCGCCTCGCACCGCTTGCTTTTTCATCGGCTGCGGACCCCACCGCCGCGACGCCTCGCCTTCTCCGCACTCACCGAGCTCGCGGTCGTCGCGCATGGGTGCCACGCACCGCCGCCGCCACCTTTTGCCATCGTGTCCGTGGGAGGCATCACCGCGACTTCATAAAGCCTTTGAGCTCACCCACTTTTTCTCGCTTGCTTCCTCGTGATTTCTCCGCCCGCTTTGTTTGTCTCGCCGGAGTTGAAGCCAATGGTAGCATCACCGTTTAGTGCCGCCTTGATTCCGCGACCGCGCCATCGTGGTCCTTGTTCATCGCCGCCCATTTTGCCCATTCTCGATCCTTGTCGCCCAAATAAGCCACGGAGCGACTTCGCTTTCTCCGCTCTCCGTGATCTCGGCCCGCGAGCCTTTTGGCGCTCGTGAGTCTCTAGCTTCGCACTTGGTCCCTTAGGATCGCATCGATGCAATCGAATCTAATGGTGACTTCATTTCCATCTTTGGTGCACCGCTGAGGTCGTGGCGACTTCTTCTTCTCAAGCGCGTGATTCGCCGCGCGGCTTCCGCCACGTCCCGTGCTCCATCATCGCCTTGATCGTGGGCGAAACCTTCCCGAGTCAAAGCGGCCGACGCGCACCTCCCGTAGCTTCGGCTCGTGGCGCCTTCTCCGCGAGGCCGTGTCTTCTTCTCCGCCTCCTGCTCGCCGCCACCGCCGCGGCATCCTCGTGGTCCGCCACCGCCATCGTGTTCGCAAGATCTTCGCGAACCATGAGGTATCACTCACTCACCCGTAAACTCTTTGGTTTGCTTGATCACCGCGCGCCGCGCCGCCGCCCCCGCGGCGCGCGGTGAGCCCGGCGGAGTTTAGTTATCGCTAAACTTTGTTTAGTTAGGTCACCGACTTGTGGGCCCTATTGGCTAATCACGCGAAAATCTTTAATCCACCGTTATTTGTTCTCTCAGTCGCGCCATGTGGGTCCGTCTTTGCCGCTAGGTTGTGTAGCTCGTACGCGTTTTCTCGTGAGAGTATGTTAGGTTTGCACTTTAGTAAGTCAAGACGATTCGTATCACGCCTTCGACGCCACCTTCGGCAATGATCATCCCTCGCCAAGACTTTCGCGCCCGCCTGCCGTTGTCTGGGGCTGGTTGGTGTGGGTAGAAAAAGGATTAAATGCTTTAGTATTTCAGAATGTGTTTTCTGTTGTTCGATAATTCATTTAAACTTAGAAAATGCATAACTAATTCAATTTTTATCTAAATCGCATGAATCCAGTATACGTTAATTTTCATTTTAAATGTGGTATTTACTAAAATTAGTTTCAACCTTGTCTATGTAGCAAAAATCTGTTAATTAATTAAAAGATGTTTTATGTATCTTCTAAATTAGAAAATGCATATCTCTTTCAATAATTGTCCAAATCCAAAGAAACCAATTCAGAAAATTTCATTTTTAGTATACTAATTTTTAGGATAGGTTTTAGATACTGTTTCTGGTCATGAAAATTTGTTAAGGAATTAACTAGTGTTTTGATGTGTTTTTAGCTTAGAAAATTCATGGAAAATTCTTAATAACCTAAAATGATTTGTTCTCTGTTTCTAAAATTTTGTTATATCATGCTTAGGTTGCTGTGTGAGTTTGGTTTGTTTTGATGTTGTTGTATGGTTGAGTTTGGTCGGTGTTATTCGTTCTTATTCGCTGTTATTTGTTCAATCGTTAGGCTTCGACATTTGCGGTAACCCTGAGAACGATCCTCTGCAACAGGTTGAGCATTCTGAGCAACAGCAGCCAGGCAAGCAGTTTGATCATGTTTATCCCAGTATTTTAAAGTCTAATATTTTGTTTCAACTGTATGTATGCATCGCTTAATTTGTGTTAAATTGATTAGTTAAATCAGAGTCGCATATCCTCGTAGACAAAATATTGACCTCTACTACCGAGCCTAGGTTATTTGTCGTGATTAGAGGTCGCTGGATGATCTCTTGTCACTTAGTAGATCCGGGTCAAATTGCTTAGACATGCTTAGTATCGGTAGAAATGGCGTTATCGACTTAGTCGGTAACCTTGATCACACAAAACTTTCCATAACTTTATATTTCAGATTTCGCTTTGTTTAATTGCAAAACTAAAAATGAAAACAAAATGATTTAGACGCGCACAATGGTAAGATTGGTGTGATCTATTGGGTGTGATCGAAAGGTGCCCGTCCAATTAAGGACCGAACATCTTGTGAGTTTCTCGTTATCCAGCATTTCGCGTGCTAACCACACTAGAGGGTATGGGACCTCTCTTGACCTAGTACTTTGGCGTGTATTGGCCCGGTCGCAGGGGTCGCAGAGGGATGGAGGTGGGAGCATGGTAGTTGTCCAAAAGCTTTATCCCGAGTGGGTAGTTGTCTTTTCGGCTTTACATGTGAGCGTATGGATTTCTATCCATACGAGCGGCTCGTAGTTAATACACAATATTGGAAAAAGTCTCGTAGGACTTAGCTGTGCCGCATACCTTCGGAAGTGTGCTTTGGCTTAAAGGCTGTCCAAGTGTGGGTATGATGGTACACCCTGCGCAGGGTTAAAAACTATTCGAATAGCCTCGCCCTAGGTGATGGACACGCTTGGGTAAGCTTATCAAGAGTTAGACTACAACATTTAAAATTAAAACTTGATGGGTGGTACGAACTGGGATTCGTGTTATTGTTGGAGTGACTATTGGGATAGTCACTTCTAGGTTGTTTATCTTCCTCTCGTTGTTATTATTATCTTTATCGTTATTTCAATCTTAAAAATGAATTGCAAACTTGCCTTTAAAATGTATTACCTTATTGCAAATGAAAATTGGCTTTATGCAAACAAGACATATGGCCTCCACCAAACAAGCTCGCATGTAGCATATGAACAGTCCGCTAGTTCACACGTCGTTCTTGCGGGTACAAAGACAATCTTTGTACTCGTGTGCTTTGCTTAATGTTTTGTTGCAGAGGAAGAAGGTGAGCCCCAAGGGCCTCACTTCGTGAGTCGTGTTGCCGTTTCGTGGATCGACTAGACTTGGCGGTCCTGGCCGATGCCTTGTGGGTTGGAGGCACGCGATTGGCTTTGTTTATAGCCATCTTATGACACTTTGCTTCCGTTGTCCGCCTTGTTCATTTGTGTACCTTGTGGCCCGTCGGCCTTTGTCCGTAATAACTCTACTATTTGTTTATCTTCCGTTAGTAGTGTAGTGTTTGGACTCTATGTTTGGAATGGAGTTGATGTCTAATTTTGTACCGAGGTGTGTATACGCTCGAAGTATACATATCTCGAGGATCAGCTTTATTTGATTTGTGATGCTAGGACCGTGGTTGGTTACATTACAAGCCAAATAAATTGGGGTCCTCACAAAGTTGGTATCGAGCCATTCTCGACCGTAGTAACCCAAGCTTAGTCGCCTTTAGGATATTTTGAAAAAGCTTAATTTCAAAGTATAAAAGGGTTATGAAAACCTGGTGCATTCTCGATTTTACTCCTTACCTATCTTAGTCTTCTACTCTCATCTTACTCTAATTTGAGTTTAAAACTTGGTTTCTCTCTTTCCTTTCAAAAGATAGTTACTACCGTAGAATCGGTCTTTGGGAGAACCATAGAGAATTAGTCTAATTAAAATTTGTGGGGCATAAGGGTAAGATATGAGTTTGTCAATGCCCGATTTTTGTCGCTTGGTTTTGTAATTTAAAAGTCTTGTGTTTGTTTTGTGCTATTAGTAAGTTATTTGTAGTGGGTTGTCGACTTCGTGTTTTCCAATTATTGTTAACTTGTCTTAGTGAAACAGATGGCCGGAGAACGCTGTGGCGCCAAAGAAGTGGTCATGATGAGGAGCTTCTCTCCTCCGACCATGGTCGAGGTGCTCGCCGATCGAGCGGAACCGCATGGACCGACGCGCATCTTGGAGGTTATTGCTAGGAATACCTCCACTCCTGCCGGTGGTGGTGGCCACCGACCGCGGGGACTTGCAGAGTTCCTCCGCACGCAGCCACCGACTTTCGCCCGCCTCGAGGACCCTCTCGATGCGGATGATTGGTCGCGCATGATTGAGCGAAAGCTCAACATAGCTCGATGCCGTGCACAGGATAAGGCACTCTTCGCGTCCCCACCGCCTGAGGGCGCAAAGACTCTCATGGTGGGAGAACTATCTCGCCATGCACCGCGGGCCATGTGGTCGCGTGGGAGGAGTTCGATCAGCTTTCGTCGGGCCCACATCCCGGATGGCCCGATGAAGTCAAGAAGGAGTTCTCGCGCTCAAGCAAGGGCGCAAGTCCGTGATGCAGCACTGCACGAGTTCAATCATTTGGCTCGTTATGCTCAGGAGGTGGCCTCGTGATGAGGCTAAGCAGAGAAGTTTATGGATGGCTTGTCCGAGGAGCCGCAGGACAAGCTATCTATTGTGGACTTCTCTAACTTTCGTGCCTTGGTCGATAAGGCCATTGTTGCCGAACATGAGGCAAAGGCGCTGGCGAGTCCCGCAGCGCAAATGGGAGGCGATCGCCTACTCACACTAGCCTCACTGCCCTCTGGTGCGGGCACAGACTGGTCTGCTCTTTTGCTCCACCGCGCGAGGCCATCTCGCACCAGCTCCTCGCCACCGCAGCCGTGAGCCACCACACGCGCCGCGATCCAAGACAGAGCGGCCTCGCAATCCGGCGGCCGAGGTTACTTGTTTTTCGCCACAACAAGGGCCATTATGCGAATGCTCGCCTCGAGTGTTGCAGCAGCCCTCGCCCTAATGGAGGACGCGGCCGTGGAGTGGTCACCACCACGGTAAGATGATCCGAAGCCCGAGGTGCGAGCAATGGTCGAGTCAACCACCTTTCACCGAGGAGGCTCAGAGGCGCCGATGTCGTGATGGGTACACTTCTTGTTAATTCTCGTCCCGCCGCAGATATTTGATTCTCGAGCATCGCATTCTTTTATTTCAAGATCATTTGCTGCTGCTAGTGGTCTTCACCGTGTTCATTTGGGAGTTCCTTTGCTCATCCGCTCTCCGGGTCGGAAATGAGAGCGATCTAAGTTGTCGGGATGTTCCTATCATAGTCAAAGGAGCGGGTTTTTGGCAAACCTTATTCGCCTGGCCAATGAGTCCGATGTGATTCTTGGCATGGATTGGTTGTCCCAACACTTGGGGCAAATCGACAGCCAGAAGATTGTCTATCTCACCACTCTTCAGCGAGCGGTGTCGGATTTTCACCGCAGCTTCAGGGGCCACATCTATGTGCATTAGAGGCTTGAGCCACCTTGCAAATTCGTGGATGTACCCATAGTATCCGACTTTGTGGATGTCTTTCCGAAGATTTACAGGATGCCTCCGGTTCGAGATCCGAGTTTGTCATCGAAGTTGTTGCCCTCATCGCCCTATCTCAAAGGCGCGTGATCGGATGCCTCCCAATGAGCTAGAAGAATTGAAGAAGCAGCCACGCGAGCTCCAAGCGAAGGGTTTCATCCGTCCCCGCCATCTCCTTGGGGTTGTCCGTGATCTTTGTGAAGAAGAAGGACAATACTTTGCGCATGTGTGTTGATTACCGCCCTCTCAATGAGGTGACGGTGAAGAACAAATATCCTTTGCCCGGCATTGATGATCTGCTCGATCGCTTGATCGGAGCCCGTGTTCTCCAAGATTGATTTGAGAATGGGGTATCATCAGTCGATCGATCGAGGATATTCAAGACGGCTTTCACTACTCGTTATGGGTCATGCGAGTACACCGTCATGTCTTTCGGTTTAACCAATGCTCCACCTTGTTCATGAACTTAATGAATTCACTTCATGGAGTTTTTGGATAAATTTGTGGTGGTCTTTATTGATGATATTCTTATCTATTCCAAGATCAAGCAGAGCATGCCGAGCATCCAAGATTGTTTTGGGCAAATTATGAGCATCGCCTATATGCAAAGTTCAAGAAATGTGAGTTCGTTGAAGGAAGTGGCATTCTTGGGCCATGTTCTTTCACCGAGGCGTAGTGTGGGATCCCAAGAAGGTCGGTCGTTGACGTTTTATCTTGGGGCCACCAAGTCGATCACATCGATGTGCGGAGTTTTCTTGGTTTAGCGGGCTACTACCGCCGCTTCATCGAGAACTTCTCCAAGATCGCAGTCGATGACCGAATTGCTCAAGAAGGACAAGAAGTTTGTGTGGTCCTCTGCTTGTGATGAGAGCTGTGAGCTCAAACAATGATTGACTTCACCCGATCCTTACCCTTCCCGATATCCACAAGAGCTTCGATATTTATTGCGATGCCTCTCGTCGTGGACTTGGATGCGTTCTTATGCGGGAAGGCAAGGCGCTTGCCTATGCATCCAGCGCTTGAGACCTCATGAGCTCAACTATCCCACCCATGATTTAGAGCTTGTCGCTGGGTTCATGCACTCAAGATTTGGCGGCATTATCGATCGGTAATCACATGTGAGGTGTATTCCGATCACAAGAGTTTGAAATACTTGTTCACTCAAAACGGATCTCAACCTCGAGCAGAGGAGATGGCTAGAATTGATCAAAGATTATGACATGGGTATTCAAGATCACCGCAAGGCCAATGTAGTTCTTGATGCACTTAGCCGAAAGGTGTATTGTAATACTTTGATGATCCAAGAGCAAAGAACCCGCACTTCTTGCGAGTTTCATCGCCTCAACTTGGGTTCGGTTGGGCATGGTTCCTTTGTCGCCCGGTGGTGCAACCAACCTTGGTGGATCAAGTTAAGGCAACACAAAGAGCGGATGACGGTGCAGAACCGATCAGCGCGAATATCAAGGATGGGATAGCCGTGTTTCTGGAAGATGAGCATGGTGTTGTGTGGTTTGGGCAGCCCGTGGTTCCAAAGGTTCCGAATTACGGGATTTGATTCTTCAGAGGCCCATGATTCGCCTTTGTCCATCCATCCCTGCCACTAAAATGTACCAAGATCTCGCGCCGAGATTCGTGGACTCGCATGAAGCGCGAGATTGCCGGGTTCGTTGCCGATGCGACGTATGTTGTCGCGTGAAGGCCGAGCATCGCCGTCAGCGGTCTCCTCCACCCTTGCCTATACCGAGTGGAAGTGGGATTCGTTGGTATGGACTTCACATCGGTTTGCCCTGTGCTTCTTCTGGGAAGGATGCTATCCGGGTGGTTATTGACCGATTGACAAAAGTAGCACATTTTCTCGCGGTGTGTACCGCCTCGCCGTGATAGAAATTGGCGCACTTCTACATATCCCGCATTGTGAGTTTGCATGGTGTGCCACGAACGATGGTGTCGATCATGGTTCTCTTTTCACTTCCGACTTTGGCACATCTACAGAAGCCATGGGGACCCGTCTTTCTTTCACTCACCTATCATCCTCGGGATCGATGGTCGACGGAGCGAGTCAACCAAGTTCTTGAAGATATGCTCCGTGCTTGTGTTCTTTCCTATGGGAAGAATTGGGAGAAGTGCCTACCGCTTGCCGAAGTTCTCCTACAACAACAGCTTCCAGCTAGTCTCAGATGGCACCGCTTGAGGCCTTGTATGGACGGCGATGCGTAACCCCATTGAACTGGTCGGCGGGAAAGACGGTTCTTTGGCCGGATTCGATCAATGAGGCGGAAAGTCAAGTGCGCTTGATTCGTGAGCACTTGCGCCGTAGCTCACCGTGCGTAAGAGCTATGCAGATCGTCGTCGTCGTGAGCTGAGTTTCCAGCCAACGACTTTGTGTATCTCAAAGTCTCACCTTTGAAGGGCCATCGGCGTTTTGGTGTCAAGGCAAATTGGCTCCTCGGTATGCCCGCCTTATCGCGTCGCCAAGAAAGTGGGAGCCGTTGCATACCGCTTGGAGTTGCCACTACACTTGAAGGGTGCATGATGTTTTCCATGTGTCACGCTTAAAGAAGTGCCTCCGTGTTCGGTTGAGGAAACACCATTGGAAAATATCGATGTGCAGAAGATCTGCCTTATCGTGAGCGTCCGTTCAGATCCTCGAAGAAGCTGAACGCAGAACAAGGAACCGTGTGATCAAGTTCCTTAAAGTTCGATGGTCGAACCACTCCGAGGATGAAGCCACTTGGGAGCGGGAAGATCGCTCTCGAGCAGATTACCCATCCTTCTTCTCCGTTGATCGTAATCTCTGACGAGATTCCCGTGAGGGGGAGATTTGTAACAGCCCTGACTTAGGGTTTGTATTTCAAATGTAAAATTTTGAGGAGAAATAAAAACTTTTGTTGTCTCATCAAATCATTTGGAAGTTTTCCAAATTTTCCCTAGCAATTTCCATTTTCTAGAATTAAATTCTTGTGAATAGAAATTGTTATCAGCAAATTCTTAGCTTTCAAACTTGTGATCATCTTCTGAAATTATTTTTCCTATCATCTTGATCATCCTATCTACCTCCCTGAATTATTTCACAGTTTTTAGATTTTAGTTGCTATTTCAAATGCCCAAGTCAAACCAGTTTAGAAATCTGGTCAAACCCTTAGGCAGCAGCTTGTGAATTTTCTTGGGAGAAATCTAATGCATGAAAATTCCTGGAAAATTTACACAAGGATGTCCTCTGTCCCAGGAAGCTACCATAAAAATTTCGAAATTTTTGGAGCTCCAGAACTACGTCTAAAAATTCCTCAAACCTTATCATCCTTTTGAAATCTAACCCGAAACACTTTGTTCTCCGCTCGACCCACTTGGGCTCGAGTCCGACCCGCACCACTTGACTCGGCCGCACCGCCTGGCTGCACCGCGAGCCCGATGGCTATCACCGTCCGATGGAGATCGAACGGTCCACATTGCTTGCCTCGTCGACCTGTCCGAATGCATACACCAATCTCAGCCGTCCATTTCAGATCCTGCGGTCGACGCCTTCTTGATCGAGTCGGACCAAATCGTGAACTACACTTAGTCCGCCTCGCACCGCTTTGCTTCTTTCACGACAAGTGGACCCCACCGTCGATGACGCCTCGTCTTCTCCGCACCTCACCGAGCTCGCGGCGCTCGCGCATGGGTGCCACGCACTGCGTCGCCGCCACCTTTTGCCATCGTGTCCTACCGGGAGGCATCGCCGCGACTTCATAAAGCCTTTGAGCTCACCCACTTTTTCTCGCTGCTTCCTCGTGATTTCTCCGCCCGCTTCTTTGTCTCGGCGGAGTTGAAGCCAATGGCGCATCACCGTGTTAGTGCCGCCCTTGATTCCGCGATCGCCATCGTGGTCCTTGTTCATCGCCGCCCATTTTGCCCATTACGGATCCTTGTCGTCCCAAATTGCGGGAGCGACCGCCTTCTCCGTCTCCGGTGATCTCGGCTCGCGAGCCTTTTGGCGCTCTGGTGAGTCTCTAGCTTCGTCACTTGGTCCCTTAGGATCGCATCGATGCAATCGAATCTAATGGTGACTTCATTTCCATCTTTGGTGCACCGCTGAGGTCATGCGACCTCTTCTTCTCCAGTGCGGTGATTCGCGCGCGCGTTTCGCCACGTCCGTGCTCCATCATCGCCTTGATCGTGGCGAAACCTTCCGAGTCAAAGCGGCCGGCGCGCACCTCCCCGTAGCTTCTCGAAGCTCGTAGCGTCTTCTCCGCGGAGGTCGTGTCTTCTTCTCCGCCTCCGTTCGCCGCCGGCATCCCCGTGGGTCCGCGTCACCGCCATCGTGTTCGCAAGATCTTCGCGAACCTGTAGGTATCACTCACTCGCCCAGAAACTCTTTGGTTTGCTTGATCAGCTGCGCGGCCGCGCCGCCGTCCTCGTGCGTGCCGGTGAGCCGCCGGCGGAGTTTAGTTATCGCTAAACTTTGTTTAGTTAGGTCACTGACTTGTGGGCCCTATTGGCTAATCACGTTTAGAAAATCTTTAATCCAGCCGTTATTTGTTCTCTGAGTCGCTGCCATGTGGGTCCGTCTTTGCGATTAGGGTTGTGTAGCTCGTAATGCGTTTTCTCTGCCGGTAGCGTAGTTCTCTGTGAGAGTATGTTAGGTTTGCACTTTAGTAAGTCGAAGACGATTCTCGAATACGCCGACGCCACCTTCGCGCGATCTGTCTGCCAAGACTTTCGCGGGCCGCCTCGTCGCTGTCTGGGTGGTTGGTTGTGGGTAGAAAAAGGATTAAATGCTTTAGTATTTCAGAATGTGTTTTCTGTTGCTCGATAATTCATTTAAACTTAGAAAATGCATAACTAATTCAATTTTTATCTAAATCGCATGAATCCAGCGCTGTTAAATGTGGTATTTACTAAAATTAGTTTCAACCTTGTCTATGTAGCAAAAATCTGTTAATTAATTAAAAGATGTTTTATGTATCTTCTAAATTAGAAAATGCATATCTCTTTCAATAATTGTCCAAATCCAGTGAAACCAATTCTGTAAAATTTCATTTTTAGTATACTAATTTTTAGGATAGGTTTTAGATACTGTTTCTGTTCATGAAAATTTGTTAAGCAATTAACTAGTGTTTTGATGTGTTTTTAGCTTAGAAAATTCATGGAAAATTCTTAATAACCTAAAATGATTTGTTCTCTGTTTCTAAAATTTTGTTATATCATGCTTAGGTTGCTGTGTGAGTTTGGTTTGTTTTGATGTTGTTGTATGGTTGAGTTTGGTCGGTGTTATTCGTTCTTATTCGCTGTTATTTGTTCAATCGTTAGGCTTCGACATTTGCGGTAACCCTGAGAACGATCCTCTGCAACAGGTTGAGCATTCTGAGCAACAGCAGCCAGGCAAGCAGTTTGATCATGTTTATCCCAGTATTTTAAAGTCTAATATTTTGTTTCAACTGTATGTATGCATCGCTTAATTTGTGTTAAATTGATTAGTTAAATCCGTAGCTGCATATCCTGTAGACAAAATATTGACCTCTACTACCTGAGCCTAGGTTATTTGCTGTGATTAGAGGTCGCTGGATGATCTCTTGTCACTTAGTAGATCCGGGTCAAATTGCTTAGACATGCTTAGTATCGGTAGAAATGGGCGGTTATCGACTTAGTCGGTAACCTTGATCACACAAAACTTTCCATAACTTTATATTTCAGCATTTCTGCTTTGTTTAATTGCAAAACTAAAAATGAAAACAAAAATGATTTAGACGCGGGCACAATGGTAAGATTGGTGTGATCTATTGGGTGTGACTGGAAAGGTGCCCGGGTCAATTAAGGACCGAACATCTTGTGAGTTTCATTATCCAGCATTTCGCGTGCTAACCACACTAGAGGGTATGGGACCTCTCTTGACCTAGTACTTTGGCGTGTATTGGCTCCGGTCGCAGGGGTCGCAGAGGGATGGAGGTGGGAGCATGGTAGTTGTCCAAAAGCTTTATCCCGAGTGGGTAGTTGTCTTTTCGGCTTTACCATGTAAGCGTATGGATTTCTATCCATACGAGCGGCTCGTAGTTAATACACAATATTGGAAAAAGTCTCGTAGGACTTAGTGTGCCTGCATACCTTCTAAGTGTGCTTTGGCTTAAAGGCGGTCTCAAGTGTGGAGTACATGGTACACCCCCGCAGGTTAAAAACTATTCGAATAGCCTCGTCCTAGGTGATGGACACGCTTGGGTAAGCTTATCAAGAGTTAGACTACAACATTTAAAATTAAAACTTGATGGGTGGTACGAATCTGGGATTCGTGCTATTGTTGGAGTGACTATTGGGATAGTCACTTCTAGGTTGTTTATCTTCCTCTGTTGTTATTGTTATCTTTACTGTTATTTCAATCTTAAAAATGAATTGCAAACTTGCCTTTAAAATGTATTACCTTATTGCAAATGAAAATTGGCTTTATGCAAACAAGACATATGGCCTCCACCAAACAAGCCTGCATGTAGCATATGAACAGGTCTGCTAGTTCACACGTCAATCTTGCGGGTACAAAGACAATCTTTGTACTCAGGTGCTTTGCTTAATGTTTTTGTTGCAGAGGAAGAAGGTGAGCCCCAAGGTCCTCACTTCTGTGAGCTGTGTTGCCGTTTCGTGGACGACTAGACTTGGCGGTCCGGTCAGATGCCTTGTGGGTTGGAGGCACGCTGATTGGCTTTGTTTATAGCCATCTTATGGCACTTTTGCTTCCGCTGTCTGTCTTGTTCATTTGTGTACCTTGTGGCCTGTCGGCCTTTGTCTATAATAACTCTACTATTTGTTTATCTTCCGTTAGTAGTGTAGTGTTTGGACTCTATGTTTGGAATGGAGTTGATGTCTAATTTTGTACCGAGGTGTGTATATCGCTTTACAGAAGTATACATATCTCGAGGATCGTTTATTTGATTTGTGATGCTAGGACCAGGTGGTTCGTTAAGCATTACAAGCCAAATAAATTGGGGTCCTCACAAGCAAGGACCTCCTGCTAAGGTGTTGTGGTATCTGCCTGTGATCCCACATTTGAAGCGTTTATTTGCGAACCGAAAGGAGGCAAGATTGCTGCGTTGGCACTCGGAGGAGCGTAAGAAAGATGGAAAGCTAAGACACCCTGCTGATTCTACCCAGTGGAGAAACTTCGATCGGACCTTCAAAGAGTTCGGTGCGGAACCGAGGAACATAAGGTTAGGGTTGAGTACAGATGGAATGAATCCTTTCGGTAACATGAGCAGCCGACATAGCACCTGGCCCGTGAATCTATGTATGTACAAACTTCCTCCTTGGCTGTGTATGAAACGGAAGTACATTTTGATGTCACTACTCATCCAAGGGCCGAAGCAACCTGGGAACGATATTGATGTTTACGTAGCACTATTATTGGATGATCTTGTGACACTGTGGAACGAAGGGGTACAAGTATGGGATGCGTACAAAGGAGAGAACTTCTCTTACTGCGCCTTTTTGTTCTCGCACTATCAATGATTTTCCGCCCTTGGTAACTGTCGGGCTTGATGACGAAAGGAGCCAAAGCTCGTCATACCGCTTAGATGCTACGGAGAGTGTATGGTGAACAACTCGCATAAAACGTGTATATGCGTCACCGTAGGTTCCTTCCCAGAGTCACCCATACCGCAAGATGAAGAAACAATTCGATGAAAATAAGGAGGACATTCACCTCAAGGGCTTTTAGAGGAAAGAGGTCTATGATATGGTTAAGGATATCGATGTTGTGCTTGGGAAGGGACGTAAATTAAAACCCGTCGAAGAACATCCGGAAGAAGCGGTCAATTTTTGGGACTTGCCTTATTCGAGCACTTAGAAGTTCGTCAACGCATCGACGTCATGCACGTGGAGAAGAATGTATGTGAAAGCTTGATTGGTCTCTTCATCGAACATTAGTGGCAAAACAAAGGATGGTGTTAACGCATGACGTGACTTGATTGATATGAACATAAGGACTGAGTTAGCACTGAAAGAGACCGATAAAGGACGAACATACCTTCCACCAGCTTGCTACACTATTCGTACTGGCTAACCAAGTTGTTCAAGTCTTCTATGTAACCGACCCGGCAAATAAGAAGCGTCACGTAGTTCTTCATGGAAAAAGAAGGATTGTCGGAGTTGAGAATATAGTGGACGAGGAAGAATACAATCAATTTGACGAGTTGCCTCCTTTTGGAGACGGCATCAGGCTCGAGGAAGAACCCAGTGAGGAAGCTAGCTATATGCGCGTCGATCATCATGAAGGGCTATATTTTAATTAAGAAATTACTCCATTGTAATTAATTTATTCCATAACATCATGTGTTATGGACTTGTAATTTGTCGTGCGTATATTTTGATGTCAACATGGAATTGTAATCGCTCCTGTCCTTGTGGACCGTATATTTTGGTGCATTAAAAATTCATTTAATTTGGAAAATAGTCCAGCTGCACCACCTTTCTAGAAACCTAAAAAACTAAAATTTTATGGCAAATAGTACAACACCTTTGCAAAGAAACTAGCATACTCATGCCTAATCCTGTAGTCGTCACTGTAGAAGACGACGTAGTCGTCCCACCCTTCCACACCGCAGCCAGTGCTCGTGCACCGGTGGCCATCCTCCGACAGCGCCCACACCCGACCTGGTGGCCCGGCCTTCTTCCCCCACGCCGCCGCCTGGACCATGTCCGAGGCGAGCCTCGCACCGCTGCGCACTGGTTGGTCTTGGTCGTCTCGCACCGTCGCCGTCGGCTCGCCGCCGACTGGCTGATGTAGTGCTTCCCAATGTCGCGCGTCGCCGGCCGTAGAGGAGGAGGCCGAGCACGTAGGGCGCGGCCTTGTGGCCGGCCACGGCCGCTCGTTCAAGGAACATGAGGCCGCACTGCATGTCTTGGGGCCCGAAGACAAGCCCGAGGCCGACGATGAAACAATCCCCCGGGTTGCCGGCGCCGGCCAGGTGGTTGACGACGGCGAGGTAGCGCTCGTTGTCCTGCCACTTCATCGCCTCCTCTCGCTCCAGCGCCATGCGCCTCCCTACGGCGCGTTCCTTGGACACCTTGTACAAGGCCTTGCAACTCCAATATACGTACATACAAAATTCAAGATGTTAGAATAAATAGTAGTACGTACGTACGTATTTTGTAGGTATAAATATGTACGTACGTTAATCATAGGCTGCATAGGTCCTCCATGGGCTGAGGAGAGCTCGCGGCCACACGGCCGACGATGTCGACGACGACATCGTGAGAAAGAGCGGCGATCACTGACCTCCTCGCCTTAGTGCTGGCCGTCATGCTCTGCATGCTCACCTTGGCGATTCCGTGAGACGAAGAGCGATGGGAGGTTTAATCTTCGGTTATTCCGTCTTATAAAACTAGGAGTAACTGGCACGTGAGACGAAGAGACGTATGAGAGATGGTTGTGCGATGGTGAGATGAAGAGATACATCGCGCGGGAGACGAAGAGATGGAAAGAAATATCACAGACGGTTCTATCATGGAACCGTCTGTGATAATAATATCACAGACGGCTCTATTAAAGAACCGTCGGTGATAGGAGTATATTACAGACGGTTCTATAATTCAACCGTCTGTAAAGTATCACAGACGGTTGGTAATAAGAACCGTCTGTGATAGAGTCACTATCAAAGACGGTTCTTATTACCAACCGTCTATGATACTTCACAGACGGTTAGTAATAAGAACCGTCTGTGATGAGACACTATCACAGACGGTTCCAAAAGGAACCGTCTGTATAAGTTAAACACAGACGGCTCCTTTGGAACCGTCTGTGATGTGGCGTCCAGTATGACCTGTTTTGTAGTAGTGTCCTTTCCCTTCTCTCTTTCTCTCTATTGCAAAATCATCGACCTATGCAAAGCAAGAAAACAAGCCACCTAGCTAGCAACAGCACAGTACTAAGCAATGGCATGCAGCCAAGCACACGCGCAAGCAGCAAAAGCTAGCAGCGGCAAGCAACCATAGGCACAGTAGCATGCATGCGGCCATGCATCCACGCATGGCAGTCAGGCAATCCAGCAGCAGCCAGTAGCGCTAGGCAAACTATGGTGCCGCAACAGCTAGTGGAAGTGACAGCACTCGCAGACGACGACGACGGCTAGGTCGTTAGGGTGGCGCACGCCTAGGGCACGACAGAGACACGACGGCTGCGTAGGACTTCAAAGATGGCTACAGAGAGGCAGAGGGCACGGCGATGGCTAGGGCTTGGTACGGCTGCTCCTCCCCTTCCCTTTTAAGTAGGAGTTTGGCCCAAGATTCAGCTTGGGCCATGGGCTTGCAGCCCACTTCCTCTTCAAACCCATTTTTCCTCTAATCCTTGTCTCTTAAATAATTTCATCCCTAATTTTTAATTAAATGGGGTATTATAGAGATACCACAAAAAATTTCAGTCGATGTTCCTATGTTATTTATCTTTTGCTAATTGATAGTTTATAACTCTATTATTCGGTAATTTAGTGATTGCTACTCTTGTAGGTTCTGACATTTACCATCTATGGCACTACTATAACATAGCTTTACTTTGACCAAGGCAATTCTATGACTTCACTTCATTAGGTGAGTGTCTACTTTTGAGTGATTTTGCTTAATCACAACAGTTTGATGGGTTCCTGATGTAGTAGTGTGGAATGCTTTTAATATGTCTCTTGTGTCTCCCCCTCCTTTTTTTCCCCTTTTTGTCTATGCAAAACTCTTTGAATCCTCCCTTTTTCTAGGATTATAGATTAGCGATTAACCCTTGAACACTAATTTGTACCTGCAATTGTTAACAATTTTGATCTACACATGGTTATAGTAGAAGATCTAAGGGTAGATGGATGAGTGACTGAAGTGAATAGCGGTACGCAATCGTTATTCTAAAATTACTCTGGATTTGAAGACAAGGAGATTAAATCGTAGTTTATGCTACGTCTGAATCATCTACAAAGTATGAGTTATTTGGTCTTAAAGTTGGGATATCCTAGGGTGATGATTAAATGTTCTTGTCTTTTCGCTCTACTCAATTGTCATAAGATTTGGTTCTTGTTATCTTATGTGATGGTCATTTTTTCTATGTGCAGATGGTCATGCGTCAGGTTTTGGGTTTAGTACAAGTTGAATAATCAATTGTAGCCATAAAAGAAACTTTTTGGGAAATTCGATGAGGTCCTATGGACTAGTTGCCACTTCTTACCTTGGTGCATAGGAAACCAGATTGCTGATTACCTCTCACTACGCAGGGGCGGATCTACAGTGTGCTACAAGGGTGCACAGGACACCGGGTCAAAAAATCATTTTTCTTTATATATAGGGTCAAAAAATCATTTTCTTTATATATAGTTGTGTATATATAGTATGGACACCCCTAACCTAAGATAAGAGGACATCCTAAGCCACAGCCCAACATAACCCAAAATATATATAGGGAGTGAGGACACCTGGTCATTTTCGTTCTGGATCTGCCACTGTCACTACGTGTGTGACTGCTTGTTGTCCGCTATGAAGCAAAGGCAAAGGTTTATTCCAATTCCATTCTATGTTATGCTTTCCTGGAGCAATTATCATGAACAAAGAACAATTATGCAAACTTACAACATATGCTTTTTCTAAACTCTGATATTTCGATGTTCACCATTTCAAGTTGATGCCTTTGTCACTATTGTTTCATATGATGCCTTCTTCAAACTAGCATCACTAGGGAAAATCTAGCCATATGTCTATGATGGTGATTGTTTATCCGGTTTGAAATTTTACTTTAGTGTGCCTATCAATAATTTACACTGTATCCATGTCAGTTTCCATCAACAAATTAAATCATGCAAGAATAAATTACATCACTCATCAATAAATTACATCATCCATAAATAAATTACTATGATTCAAAATTTAATTCCTTGTTTCTTCAGTCTCTTGTTTCTCTGTCGATCTCTGAATGTTGTTCGTTACAGTCCCATCCATTAGCTTTTACTTGTTTTCATATAGAAGGAAATATTTTTTTAGTTGCAGTGTGGTATAATTTTTTTAGTTGCAGTGTGGTATAGCAAATCTTTTTTATATGCTACACAGAATTTCTTTCCATGTAGATACATTCATTTTCAGTCTTATACATGCTACAATTTAAGGAATTGGTGTGTAACTTATATTTGTTTCTGTTAACAAGAAAACTATCTACGAATATTTCAAACATATGTGAAATTGTATTCCTTTTTAATTAAAATTGCAGTCTATGGTATTACGCAATTTTAGTAAGCGACAACCTATACATTTTTCTATAATTAATATGTTTAGAAAGAAACATCTCTATGAAAAGTTCACAACACATGTTTGCTTGCATTTTATTTTAATTAAAATTTCAGTGTTAGGCATTTAACAATTTTAGTTCATAATGTTTTTAAGGTGTATTTGTCTCAACATTTATCATGTTTTAGTAGAAAAATTATCTATGAAAATGCATTACTTTTATCAACTTGCATACCATTTTAATAAAAATTGCATTATCAGGATTTATGCCATTCTAGTTCATTAGGTGTGTAAATTATATTTTGTTTCTGTAACACCCCGATTTTCAGAATCGGAATGTTAATATTTAATTTGTCAAATTAATAAATATTTGCCTGTGTTTTAATTTTTTTCCGTGTTTAGTTGAAATGTTGCTTTTAAAATCGAATCGAATTAATTAAAAGGTTGCATTTAATGTTAAATTGAGTTGTTTCAAAAAAGTTACATAATAATAATGATAATAAATAATATGAAATCAAATGGTTTGAAAGACTGCTTTTAAAAATTTTATTGTGTTGAATTCTTGCTTTCACTTGCTTTTCAAAAGTCATGATGCATGGACCAGTATCGCTTTTCTTTCCAGTTCGACCGACCGCAGGCAAGACGCCTGTGTGTCCCTTCTTTTCGTGTCATCTCCCACTTTTCCTTCCCTGCTAACTCCTTTCACTTCTCTCCTTCAAATCTCATCCAAAAAATGAAACTAAGCCTTGCATGTCATACCACGGTGATCATTATCGCACGAGCAACCCATTCCTATAATTTGTTTTCGCATACATGGCAGTTTGAGTGATCACACCAGAGGAGAGAAGAAGTAGCGGAAGAAATGCATGCGCAATCCATCATTTTTTTCACTGCCATTCGTATTTTCCCCCTCCCCAACTGAACACGACACCTCACCTACACTGCCATCTCCTCCCTTTTTATCTCAATGCCATCCCCACTACATAGCTCAGCCATCTCTCAAACCAAAGCCACTGCTACTACCATTTCCCTTTTCCCCAAGAGAGCAACACCACTATTTTCTCCCCATTGTTTTGTCCTAGCCGAGAGACACACTCGCCACTGCCATCTTCTTTTCTTTATTCATCCCCCACTGCCTATTCCTTCTCTCCCCAACATCCAAAGTCACACAGCCACTTTATCATCTCTCCCCACTTCCAATTCACTTTACAACATAGCATCCCACTGTCATTTGCTCATCCTTCTCCACGCCATCTTCCTCCCAACAGAACAGCAGCCCAGCTCTTTTCTTCTCTCCCTCCATGAGCTCATCTCCACCTTCTCTCCTCTCAATCCCAATCAAAGACTAAGAATTCCCTAATGCATGTTATGCAGCTGCGTTCATCTTCGCAAGAGCAACTCAGTTTAGCTACTAGTTCCCGCGCGCATTTTTCAAGAAGAACAGCCAGTTGCAGCATGAGGAAGAGGAGGAGTAGTGGCGTGGTGGCCATGGCGCCAATGGCGGGCTGCAGCCACAGCGATGGCTCAGCAATGTGTGAGGCGTGACCGAGCAAATCCGAACTGGGGGCACGGCTGCTGGCGCATGCACGCGGTGGTGGTGGTAGCGGCGAGACCGCCTTACGCAGCCGGCGTGGCGCGGCGTGACCCGGACACCAGTGGTGTAGCCTAACAGCGGCCGAGAGGAGGCAAGGCCAAGGAGGAGAAACGCCAGCAACCAACGATGCGATCCAGCGGCCCAGCGAGCAGCGCGGCAACCCAGCGTGGTTGAGCCAACGGCGTAGCGGCCCGAGCGTGGCTAGGTGGCGCGCTGGAGAGCAGCGACGTCGTGGGCAGCGGCTCAGGAGGGGGAGCTTGAACGACGCACTGCTGCGACGACGCCAAGGCGACCGAGGGCCAGCACGCGGAGTCGGTGCTGAGGCGAGGTGCGGCAGCTTGTGGCCCGACACGGGAGCGGCTTAGAGGAGGGAGCTGTGCATGCAGTGGCAACCCCGGTGCGGCGCATGCATGTACCAGCACTAGTGCCAGGGCGACGTTGAGCCCGGGCGGCTTAGCGGCGTGTCCTGCGGCCGAACGGCGGCTTGGGCGTGGAGGCGAAAACGGCATCCGAGGGGATGTCGTCGAGGCGCCATGGACGGCATGGCCATGGCGTGGATGGCCGGCATAGTGAGCTTGCCTAGTTGTTGTGTCTAGTCATAATGCTACTTTGTTGTGCTTGACTGTGGTGACCGTTGTGTAGCTGACCATATGCAGACCATATGCCAACCTTGATGGCTGGTATCTCAAGTCTTCGGATCGGATGCATGTGGTTCATTCTGGGACAGTTTTACGGACCTGAGGGCAGCACAACAGCGGCCCGACAGCAGTGGTTCGAGGGAGAGCGACGACGGAGGACGGTGACGACTACACGGACGCGGACGAGTTCGGCGACGACTATGGCAGACGCGGATGAGGGGCCAAGCGGACGTGGAAACGGCGATGACTACGGCGGACGTGGACGAGTGCCGAGAAGACAACATCCGGTGATATTTCGCACACCTAGTGTCGTGGTAAAATCCTTAGCGTTAAATTATGTTACCGCGTTACGATTTTAGTTGTGCATATTGCATAATAGTCATGAGCATGTCATCTTTTTATGCATGTTTAAGTGTAAAATTGTTTTGGTAGCTTAAGACCGGAGCAACTCTCTAGTCATGTCTTAATTGTGCGTAGACGTGATCATGTGTTGATGTATTGTGGATCGAACAATTATATTATTGTAGCAAATTTGTGTATTGTTGCCCGATGGATGACGGATTAATTATATTATTTGATTATTTGATCAGGTGATATTATTTTGGACTCATATGGAAATTTGTGGTGATCTTGGATGATAAATTAATTGGAGGTTTCTTCTCACATTGGATTAGTAATTTTAGGAGACAGGACGCATAAGGATTTTATGATTTATTACTTGATGAATAACTTATGTGATGATATTTAATGAGATATGGAGGTTGAATCGGATAATTTATTTAATCATGAGCAAATTGATCGGATGTCTTAAGTAATAGCTATGTGAGTCATATATGCTAGAATTGGAAGAAGGTAGAATGGATTATTTGATTGCGGATGAATATTTGGTTTGCCATGTAAATAGTAGATAAGTTGTATGTGCCAAGTCGATGGAATTGTGCCCGTATTGGATTAGTGGATAAATGATTATTAGTCGATCGTAGAAGCACATATGTGATTGAATTGGTAAATGTCGTACACGACTAGTTCAGTGAAATGAATATGAGTTGATTGATTAGTGTGCTATTAAGTGATTGGATGTGCAATCAAATTGTAAAGCTCATTAGGGGTCGGTTAGTAAAATAAACCTCGATCGGTAGAAATTTTGGTGTATGCGAATATGAATTGTCAAGGTGAGACTAGTAGAGTTGGATAGTTGGTATTAGCTTAATTAGTCTAGTGAAGAATGATTGAAGGACTTAGTCATGGCCATATGCCCACAACTTGGTGGATTTGGTACAATTATCGGGTGGATTGTTTGGATGAAAGATCATGAGTCCAGACGTTATTTGTTGGATTGAATACCTTGATTATGCCTTAGTAGATGCTATGCTTTAGGAAATAAATAAAGAAAGAAAGAAAATACATGGGCCCCATGTAAGCTTATGTATAAAAGGCTAGGTCAGCCTATGTATAAAAAGGATTTAATTCCATTTAAAATTCAAAAAATAATTATTTTTACACTAGACATTGAATTAACTTCAAAAATTCATAAAAAATCCATTTCAACTCCAAATGGGGTGATTCAATTTTTATTGATCATAATTTTTTATTATATTTCATGCCATGTAAGCTTATCCCCACCACTATTCTACAAATTTTCGCGAAAAGTTGAAATTGGATGAACAGTAACCAAACCTTGAATTTTTAGCCTTTTCTCAATCTTTGATTTTCCAAAGGCTATAACTTTCGCATATGAACTCCAATTGGAATAATTCTTTCACCTAAATTCATCTAAAATCATAATATAGCTACTGTATAAATTTCATGTATTTTTTAGCAATTTGAATTTTTGGCTTTTCTCGGCGTTTATTCGATATCATTTTTCTATAGAATCCGAAGTGCCAAAAGTGAACGACTACGCAACCGAGAGTGAACAATTAGATTTTTAGCAATGTAAGTATCATTGGAACTTTATTTTTGCATCATATTGATCCCAGATTTTGTTAAGTTAGTATTTTTTGAAATGCAATGACACTTGCGTGCATGCTATGTTGGTATATTGATATTTTTGTGAGTTGCTATGTTGGTATATTGATATTTTTGTGAGTTAGTTAGCTATGTCCTACTCTTGCTGATCATCCTTGATATTTCCATTACAAATATGCTTAGGGTTATATGGTTGTGATGATGTATCTATTATATATGTTGGATGCTTAGCCTTGCAAGTCTAGTAGACGCATTAGATCGGTTGACGGGGTTAGCTCGTCAATTGTGGGAAACACCTCACACTTTTCTTTTGCGCTTTTGGTCCAGATCTTCACATCTAGTTATTAAGTTTAAATTGTAAAACTAAAAAGTGATTTGGGTCTAGACAAGTGGTTGTTAGTGAGGGTGCCTTCATGCACAAGACTTGGGTATGTGGTAGTCTTGTCCGGACCATTAAGGACCGAACTTTGGTAACGTCGTTAATCCAAGTAACACTCATACTTCCGCACGTAGGATATGGGTACCGTTCGGTTAAGGGGAGGGTTTTATTGAGTTAAGTCCCAGTTGGTGTGAGGACATTTGTGTTCAATCATTTGTTTGTAGGATCCGATGCAATTTCTATAATATGCATGGGAGCACTCTTTTTCTTTCTTTACATTGTATCGGTATCTCCAACACAACTTGCGAGCCCACTTAGCAAGCTCTATCAGTAGCTTGTACTAAGTTTGGGGTTCATCTCGCAAGGGGGACTCATCTCAATAGGGCTTTCTTGCTAAACAATACCGAATCTCAATTTCTCCAGCCGATATACCATAGGAAGTGTGTTATTATCCGGAGGCTTACGGGCTAGTCAAGTCGTATGGGTAAAGTAGTACTCCCCTAAGGGATAAATCTACTCGAATAGTCGTGTCCATGGTTACGGACAACCATTTGGAATCGGGAGTCATTATTGTTAGACTTCAAATTAAAATTGCCATGGTTATAACTTGGTTCCGGCATGAATGGGTATTCATGCAATTTTAGTTTATCAAAGTGGGATAACACTTTGGTATTGTTTGATATATACATCTACCACTGTTATATGTAATTCTTTTAATAAAATTTTGTTTACCAAATAGCAATTTCAAACTAGTATGTGTAGGATGAAATTTTTTGCATTTTCTGCAAAACTAAGCCACTAATGCCTCTCTTTTGGATATCCTCTAGCATGTATATTTTTTTACTTTGTGTAAGACTTGCGAGTACAATTTTGTAATTAACCCGGATATCTGCTTGTTCAGGTGAGGATGACTACACGCTCGATCAATTCGTTAGCACCGATTTAGGCGACGCTAATGAATAGTATTGTTTCTAACTCCTAGTCGGTTGCCTTGGGTTTGGGCACACCTTGCTGGACCTTTTTTGTTTATTTACTTTGCTTCCGCTGCTACTTAATGTTATTATTTTGAATTTGGCCGGTCGGCCGTTTTTGTAATAGTTGTATACTTAAGTCTTATGTTGTATGTCTTTTGATATATTGTTGTATGACTTGTGTATGACTGTGATTGACGTTGATAAGGGTATGTGCGCGTTGGTCGCTGATCTTGGGAGCCAACACGAGACACATACCAGCTGTTTTCAAATCCTCTTTAACTTGTTTAATTGTGGATTGGGGCTATTAGGGGACCGGTCACCATCTAGCACTCACAGAGGAGCGGTATACATGGTCACCATGGCTCTAGCTTAGTCGGGTCCTCCTACTTAATTGGAGTTAAATTATATTTTATTTCCCTAAAGCCCAGAGTTATTTTCATAAGGCCAACTGTAATACTCCGGAAGTGTGAGAAGTTAAAAATCGGGTTAAATCAATTTAATCGGTAGCGCTTAATTTTATTCGAGGGCTTGTTTTTTCGTCAAATCTTGTTTAGAGAAGGGGGATTACTGGTTTTTCTTGGCTTTTTGGGCTTGGGCTGTGGCCAGGTGGGCTGGCCGGTCCACCTCTTGAGGGGGGAGGCATCATGGGCCTAAAGCCCATGCGCCCCACACCCCCTAACCCTAGCCGGCCACCCCTTTTCCCCTCTCCCTCCCCCCTTGGCTGCCACCTTCTTCCTCCCACCTCCCTTGGCCGCACCTTCCTGCAGCCCCAAGGCGACCTCCTCCCTCCATTGGTGGCAGCCGGCCCTTCTTCCTCCATTGGTGGCAGCAACCTCCTCTTCCTCCCTTGGCGCTGCCGGCCGAATCAAGGGAGAGCCCGGAGGCCGTCAACCATTGGTGTTTCGTGCAAGGTTTGGTGTCTCACGCTTCTCCTAGGGTAATGAGTGCTGATCCCCATGGATTGATTAGTGGTAGAGGTGTTTTGGTTCATTCTTTTGTTAGATCGATTCGCTGCGATTAGAGGATAAATCTGTCCAGTATGTTGCGAGGTCTGTTTCCTGGTTTTATAGGCCGATTTAGAGATGTTCATCTCCTGGAGTATTGTAGGTCTTGTTCTTAGCTTTCGGTGGCCGCCAAGAACACTAAAATCCGACGAACGAATCAAAAGTTATGATAGATTTATTATCTGCTGTCCAGAATCCTGACGAGAATTAGCAGTCTCTATTTAGGTTGATATATGGCCTAGTTAGAGGGTGATTCAGAGGTCTTGCCCATAACAAATTTTGAAGGTGATATCACTAGCTTTCAGGATTGATAAAGAAAACCTCATTTGGATTTATAGATCAAAAGTTATGCACTTTTCTTTGTGACTGTCCAGATTGTAGATCAGTCTGTCCAGATTGTATGTCAGTTTCTATCTTTAGTTTTGACCCGTGTGCCACTTTTTGTTAAAAGCAAAATTTGAATGTCGTGCCAACTAGTTTATTGTAGGTAATTTCATAAACTTTTCATATTGTTAAAGAACGCTCAATTCGGAGTTGTAGATTAAAAGTTATGGTTGTTTTAGTATTGCTGTCCTGTTTGTTCAGACAGAAGCTGTGCTGCTGTTTTGTTTTCTTTATTAGAGAAGTTTATTGGCCGAATTGGGAAATCTCATCAACTTGAATGTTATAGATATGTTCGTTAAGATGAGGTAGGATCTGGACTCATCTCATTTCGAGTCCCACGTCATTAACTACTGTCATTTTCGTGCTGCTGTCCCGACACGTTTTTGGGTTGCAGCCTGTTTTTCAGATTAGGTTTTATGGCGATTCCTTGGGAGTTCAAGGGGGGTATTGTAGACTATTAATTCGGGTTGGATTCTATGTTGTTCTTATTTCGGTTATTTAATTCTTTAGGCCACGAGGCTACGGGTTTGGGAGCGTCATCGTTGCCTGCTAACGCGTCGCAACGCGGAAGGCAAGTACTTTGTTGCTTTTGAGTGCTGTGATTGTGAATGTTTTCATGAATATAGTGTGACATAATGTGTTACCCGAGATGCGGAATTGGTTATGTTCTTTCATTATGGGGAGTATATACTGAGAGATGGTATTATCACTGTTCATGTTCATATCATGCATCCTTTTATACATGTTATGTCCACGGGAGTGGATTGTAAGTCCCACCATTCCAATATGGGCAAATTTGGACATTGTCATGTCCCGTCCCACGGAGTGGATTGAAAGACCCATCAATTCCAAGATGGGCACGTAAGACCCATCAATTCCAAGTATGGGCAGCTTTTGACACCTATATGAAACGTTCTTCATATAGGACTTGGATCCCGCACTTTTGTTAAGGTGGGCTTAAGTGAACACCGACGGTGTGTCACTCACTATACCGAGATATGCATGTGTGCAGTCCATCCTTGATTACATTCATTCATTTCATGTTTTCATAAGTGTTCACTCGATGCAAGGTTCGCATTCTTAAATGGTGATGTCCTGTTTGTATATGTGTTCTTTTCTTTCATCAGACTTGCTGAGTCATGGACTCACTCTTGCGTTGTTTGTTTATTTTAGGTAACCCCGATGTTGGCTCACTTGGGAGGGAGTAGACACGCACTACTCGCTCACATCATCCTATTCATTTTCAAGATTAAATTTAGTTCTAACTTACATTCGTTAATGATGAACTGTAATAATTAAATTATAATTGGTGAAGGAAGGATACCTTCTCCACATGGATGTTGATTTATTACTGCGTGTGAACCTTCTTTATTGATGATCAGTATTAAATAACTTAGAAGGTGAAGGAAGGATACCTTCACCATGTCCTGTTTAATTTAGTGTTGTCTTTAGTTGAAATACTTAGTTCAAATTCTTCTACTTTATGGAGTATTTTGGTGAAGCGTGTTGTTATCGGATGATAAGAAGTGGAGGTCGTGGTTGTTACTCCGATTCACCAGTTACACCATTGTTTCAATCACGTGGTTAGAGGAGTAGTTAACCGAGTATCATAGTTTCGGTGCTAATCGTGAGTTGCTTTAGAAAGTTGTTCTCTTCCTTCATTTCGAATTTGGCAATTCTTGTCCCGTGGAGGTTGATGAATTTCTCCGGGTTTGTGGTTCATGATAGTTTCGGTTTTCAATAGATCCTCTTGGTTCTCTCAAACAAATATTGCTTTTCAACCGTTGAGTTGCTTTTACCACTTGTGGTCGTTGTCAATTGGCAAGATTGATGTTTTCATGGTTGCTCCTTCTTTCTCATTGAAAAAATGACTCATTTACTCGCTTGATAGCTTGGTTAGTGAGAGTTTCTGCCGTAAGTTCGTTTGCATGGGAAAGCTTTGGCTTTATGCGTTTCTTTTGGATTACTTGAGCGTTGAGGTTTGAAGTCTCTCTTTTCTTTGTAGTAAGGTGTTAGAACCCTTTGTGATGTCTTGCCATGCTTAAAATGAAAAATTATAACTAAACGAATAAATTGTTACGATATGAGTTACCAAGTTGGGTTATTATCATGGTGCAAATCAATTATTCTTAACTACCATCTATGAAAGTGAAATTGATTAATTTGAAATGTCCTTGTATTTCATACATGGTGTATGTTAAATAAAGATTGTCCATATCCGTTCAGAACCTTTAGATCTTACGTAAGAGCTAGATTTGTCTATTTCCTGGTATGCTAAAATTGTTGAAACTTGCATAAAGGATCAGATGGGTGCTGGTGTATTGATTCGTGAAACCTTGTTTATAGAAAATTATGTTAGTGAATCTTTAATCATCTTTTGAACAGATTTCTGAACAGAGGTCAAATGTTGAATCTATGTTTATAAATGGTTATATGATTGCAAATGGAATTAGTACCGTATGTACATACATGATTAATACAATCATCAATTGTTAATGAGCACTGAAGAAGGTGTTGAGCAACACCAATAGTTGAGTAGATGGATCTCGTAAGTAGTCTTTGATAACGTGCCTTGTGATATTGTTATTGCTTAGCATAATCTGGTTATAATAAATTTGTTTCAACCTTGTGGTTTGTGTTCCCTTTGGGAAGTTTTAGGATGGAGTAATAAATTTTGATGAATTCTCAGTACTAGTGTATGTTGTCGATGTTATTAACCCGTCAAAATGTGAGAATGAGGTTAATTCTCATAGTAATTTGATCACCCATGGTGATATTCTCTAAATGATCAAATTTCAAGTTTTATGTTCATGATCTTTTGAGGGTTCAGGCTTTTATGTAGTAAATGAAGTTTATCGAGTCACGTTATGTTGCAAAGTTATAATGGTTCTTCAGTGATGCAAGTGCTTCGATTTTGAATACTTATTTGTTCTTATCTGCTAAGATTCGATATTCTCTTCTTGTGAGGCTTATGCTTTCAACTGTGGACTTCACTTATGTTCTATAAGTCATTGCCTAATTGGTTTCTTCATTGGTCCCGTGTTCAGTGCGAGTGGTAGATGAGTTTTTCTAGTTGGTGAAAGTCGTTTCCATTTGTCTCTTCTTTTGAGAAAGAATCAACCCATTCTTTTCACGTGGGTCTTACGAAGTGTTTTCAAATTGTTGTTGTGAGAATTGAAGTTAATATCGTTTAGATGAGAATATTTCAAGTTTAGCTTTCGTGATATTTTCTTTGGGTTCTTGAATCTTCTGATAGCTGAAATTATTTTAAATAAACTAAGGTATTGAATTGTCTTGTTGCTTCTTAAGAGTTTTGTGTGACTTAATTTTAAAGACTTTTTAGTCTAAGTGGGCAACATGAGGTTGCAATCAAAGAAGTTATGTTGGTTCCTTTAAGAGGAGAATAATCGCTTGCTTTTCATGAAATCCGTAATTGGAAATGTTTGAGTTTGGTGGTGAGATTATTTGGATCTCATGTTTCGTGTGTAGTTAAATTGTTCTGAACAAATAGGACGTATTGAGGAATTTCATTGGTTCTTATTTAGTCCGTGTGGTTTGGACTAAAGACCTTATCTTGTTCATTGTGGCAAAGCGATGTTAGTCAAAGAATTAATTTCAGTGTTAACGGAAAGAGTGCAGTAGGAATATTTGAGAATTTGAGTCAAGTTTTGTAACTCGTGGTTATTTGAATTGTTCATAAACTTTTGCTCTTTTCACTCAAGAGTTGTCGAGTTCCAATCGCAATGTCATTTTCTTATTGGTTGTTATTTGCTATTTCCATTTCGAGGTGATCGTGCCCTCCGTGTGAACTCAACTTTCGTTTTCCCGATCTTTATTACAGATTATTTCTTTTGGTCTCGTGCTCACTGTGTGGCAGCAACATTTTCTGTGTGGTGAAAGTTGTTCTTGTTCGCCTTTTTTTGAGAAAGGATCAACCGTTTTGTGCTATAAAGTTTTACAAATCGTGAGTTGTTAATTGTTTGGTGGTGGTTAAGTGATTGTAGGGGTGAGATTTGCTACCCGGCTATTGGAGGAGTAATAGAAGATGAGTTGGTTTTGACTGAACCTCTTGGAGGAAGTTGATTGAGATGGAATGTATGGTTTCAAGTAAAATTGTATATTGTTCGACTAAGTAGGACCTATGGTATAGTGTAGTTCCAGAACCTTGGTTCATGTTGAAATGTTGGGGATTATCAAATGTATGAAAACCGTAATCAATTTTTATAGAGTAACACTATTGAAAGTATCGCGATGTTGTATGAGTGATTCCTGATGAGGTCAATAAGTGAGTATGTCGGAATTGTGGGGATCTTGGAGATTTAAGCCGATGATTTCATTATTTGTTATAAGAGGAATTCGTTGTAGAGGTCTTGGAGGTTAAGTCTGGGCTTTCCATTGTCATGCTAGACTTTTGGTCGCCCAAATATTTGTGTGTAGAGGAGATAGAACATTGGAGTATCCTGAGTAGTGGAATGATTGTCAATAGAACCCTTCTGATGTAGTTCATGAGCGGTGTACTGAGGATTCGATGTGTTATTCCGAAAGTTGGAGGTGATGAGATTGCATGGGTTTTGAGGTGCTTTGGTGCCTTCTATCAAATTAATGTCATCGCTGAATGAGTTGTCTAGAGTGTTCAAGTGGAATCAATAGAGTCTCTCTACAAAGGTGTGGATGATGTATTTCGGTTTAAGCCTAATTTGAGGATATTAAATTAAGAGGTTTGAGACCGTGCGGTATGCGACGAATTGGATTCCAAAGTTTGAGAGAAATTTTATTCCTAAAAGAGGAACTGAGAAAATTGGTACTTCCACAAAGAAGTGACACGTTTCTTTGATTCTTGTTTGAGCTTTGTGTTTTGGGCGAATGTCTTTCGCAAGTTGAGCACGACGTTTATGTTGGCATGTGTGGTTCTTATCGGTTCAGGAAGAATAAAGGAAGTTTTTGATTTGGGCATTCAAGTGTTTTTCCCTTTGGTTTTCGTGGCGTTTATTCGCAAATTGCCACTTGGAAAGTGGAAAGGTTTTCTTGATGAAATTCGATTTACGGATTTTGCTCTTGATGCTAGCTTGGTAACGTATAGTTGTGACGTGAATCTTTCTTATTCAGATATGTTTTGCGGTAAAAGAGTTTGCTTAAAAGAATTCGATTGTATGTTTCGTTAACGAGGTGATCCTTGTTTTCGATGAAGAGTTCAATTGAGAGGTGGAACAAGAGTTCCGTGTTCTTTGTGCATGTTGTGTGGTTCGGCATCAATGGGAAGTTTAACCCCAGTTCATTGGGTTCTTTTGCTAGTCGGCGACGCCAGGATCTGTCTCGATGCGTAATGCGGAGTACGTAGCATTTCAATGACGTTTTCGTGTTGAGTGGGTACTTGGGAGATCCGAGTATGAGGTTTCATTTGCGCCGTTGACCATCGAGTAAGGTCTGCCTTCGAGTTTCGCGTACGTGAACTTTAACCGTGTTGTTCAACGCAGTGCGTGGTTACCGTTGTTGTTTTCATCGTGGTTGTTCTTTCGCTTAAGTGTGTTTAGATTCGGGTCGAATCCGTTAAGGGGGTAGAATGTAATACTTGAAGTGTGAGAAGTTAACAATCGGGTTAAATCAATTTAATCGGTAGCGCTTAATTTTATTCGAGGGCTTGTTTTTTCGTCAAATCTTGTTTAGAGAAGGGGGATTACTGGTTTTTCTTGGATTTTTGGGCTTGGGTGGCGGGGTCGGCGGTCCACCTCTTGAGGGGGAGGCATCATGGGCCTAAAGCCCATGCGCCCACAACCCCTAACCCTAGCCGGCCACCCTTTTCCCCTCTCCTCCCCCTTGGCCGCCACCTTCTTCCTCCCACCTCCCTTGGCCGCACCTTCCTCGTAGCCCCAAGGCGACCTCCTCCTCCATTGGTGGCAGCCGGCCCTTCTTCCTCCATTGGTGGCAGCAACCTCCTCTTCCTCCCTTGGCGCTGCCGCCAGATCAAGGAGAGCCCGAGGCCGTCAACCATTGGTGTTTCGTGCAAGGTTTGGTGTCTCACGCTTCTCCTAGGGTAATGAGTGCTGATCCCCATGGATTGATTAGTGGTAGAGGTGTTTTGGTTCATTCTTTTGTTAGATCGATTCGCTGCGATTAGAGGATAAATCTGTCCAGTATGTTGCGAGGTCTGTTTCCTGGTTTTATAGGCCGATTTAGAGATGTTCATCTCCTGGAGTATTGTAGGTCTTGTTCTTAGCTTTCGGTGGCCGCCAAGAACACTAAAATCCGACGAACGAATCAAAAGTTATGATAGATTTATTATCTGCTGTCCAGAATCCTGACGAGAATTAGCAGTCTCTATTTAGGTTGATATATGGCCTAGTTAGAGGGTGATTCAGAGGTCTTGCCCATAACAAATTTTGAAGGTGATATCACTAGCTTTCAGGATTGATAAAGAACACCTCATTTGGATTTATAGATCAAAAGTTATGCACTTTTCTTTGTGACTGTCCAGATTGTAGATCAGTCTGTCCAGATTGTATGTCGTTTCTATCTTTAGTTTTGACCCGTGTGCCACTTTTTGTTAAAAGCAAAATTTGAATGTCGTGCCAACTAGTTTATTGTAGGTAATTTCATAAACTTTTCATATTGTTAAAGAACGCTCAATTCGGAGTTGTAGATTAAAAGTTATGGTTGTTTTAGTATTGCTGTCCTGTTTGTTCAGACAGAAGCTGTGCTGCTGTTTTGTTTTCTTTATTAGAGAAGTTTATTGGCCGAATTGGGAAATCTCATCAACTTGAATGTTATAGATATGTTCGTTAAGATGAGGTAGGATCTGGACTCATCTCATTTCGAGTCCCACGTCATTAACTACTGTCATTTTCGTGCTGCTGTCCCGACACGTTTTTGGGTTGCAGCCTGTTTTTCAGATTAGGTTTTATGGCGATTCCTTGGGAGTTCAAGGGGTATTGTAGACTATTAATTCGGGTTGGATTCTATGTTGTTCTTATTTCGGTTATTTAATTGTTTAGGCCACGAGGCTACGGGTTTGGGAGCGCCATCGTTGCACGCTAACGCCGCAACGCGAAGGCAAGTACTTTGTTGCTTTTGAGTCTGTGATTGTGAATGTTTTCATGAATATAGTGTGACATAATGTGTTACCCGAGATGCGGAATTGGTTATGTTCTTTCATTATGGGAGTATATAACGAGAGATGGTATTATCACTGCTCATGTTCATATCATGCATCCTTTTATACATGTTATGTCCACGGAGTGGATTGTAAGTCCCACCATTCCAATGTGGGCAAATTTGGACATTGTCATGTCCCGCCCACGGAGTGGATTGAAAGACCCATCAATTCCATTATGGGCACGTAAGACCCATCAATTCCAGTATGGGCAGCTTTGGACACCTATATGAAACGTTCTTCATATAGGACTTGGATCCCGCACTTTTGTTAAGGTGCGGGCTTAAGTGAACACCGACGGTGTGTCACTCACTATACCGTATATGCATGTGTGCAGTCCATCCTTGATTACATTCATTCATTTCATGTTTTCATAAGTGTTCACTGATGCAAGGTTCGCATTCTTAAATGGTGATGTCATGTTTGTATATGTGTTCTTTTTCTTTCATCAGACTTGTGAGTCATGGACTCACTCTTGCGTTGTTTGTTTATTTTATGTAACCCCTGATGTTGGCTCACTTGGGAGGGAGTAGACACGCACTACTCGTTCACATCATCCTATTCATATTCAAGATTAAATTTAGTTCTAACTTACATTCGTTAATGATGAACTGTAATAATTAAATTATAATTGGTGAAGGAAGGATACCTTCTCCACATGGATGTTGACTTATTACTGCGTGTGAACCTTCTTTATTGATGATCAGTATTAAATAACTTAGAAGGTGAAGGAAGGATACCTTCACCATGTCCTATTTAATTTAATGCTGTCTTTAGTTGAAATACTTAGTTCAAATTCTTCTGCTTTATGGATGTATGTTAGATGTTTTAGGTGACATCTTGGCTTCCGAATAGCCAGGGTGTTACACCAAGAAGGCCTCGGTCTTACGAAAATAACCTGGGGTCCTCACAGTTTCTTCATTTAATATATTTAGAAGGGTATTTTCCATGAAAATTAGTTAATGTTATCAACTTGCATAATATTTTTTAAATATTTGAATGTTTGTAATTTCGCAATTTTAGTTCATTGTGTGTGTGACTTGTATTTTGTTTCTACATTTAATATGTTTTAGAAGGAAATATTTCAATGAATAAACCTGACAGATATCAACTTGCCTCCTATTTAAAATAAAGAGAAAAGTACATTGTGGGGTCTCTAAACTTGTCAGAGGAGATCACTTGGGTTCCTAATCTATGAAAGTGTCCAATCCAGTACCTAAACCTATTTAAGTGGGTCATTGGAGGTCCAAAATAGCCCAGGTTGGCCTTGATCGCTGACGTGGAAGGTTAACCCTAACGTGGACTCTCCAGCATGGATGGCGGGAATTTGCGCGCCCACAGTGGCTCGGTAATCTTGCATTTTCATAACTGCCTCTAATCTAATCACTTTGTTTCTTCACAAAAGCACAAAATACTATTGTTTTGTCTTCACAAAAAAAAACTTGATACCACCAGGCATCATTTTCTTACAGCACAAAATACTTGCCAGGACAACATTCACTTATTGCCAGTAGCCTCCTTAGCATTAACACCTTTCTTGCGCTTCTCCATCTTGGCTCTACCTACTGTCCTTGCAGTGGTAAGTGCCATTGGTCTGGTTGTCGGTACATTCTCAGCGATGAAAGCACATTCAGGAATTAGAGCAGCTTGTTGTGTTTGCCTCAAGGATGGAGTGGACTGGACAAGATAGTGATTGCATTTGCATAGATTAGGCCAATTGTGCATAACATAAATTGCATGACATAAAACATGTTTATTTATCTCCAGGACTCTAAAAGGTCTTATGTTTATTTATGAGCATGAGTTTCTATGGACTATGTAGACTCTGTACATACTAGAATAGCATGTCATCAGTAAGATACAAGTCATGATTTCACTCAATACTCCGCAACTAAACAGATTGAAGTGACATAAAATGCATGACACAGAACATGTTTACCTCAGTGCTTAGCTGAGACATCATAGTGGAGCTCAGTTGGGACAACATGTGCTCATCTGGTGGTAGTGGGGGCAAAACAGCTGGTGATCACAGGATCTTCTTCTTCAGTCTCTTCCTCAAGCAGTGCTTTGTTCTTCTTTATTACATGCATCTTGGCCCTTTTCCCTGTCTTCTTAAGGTCACACCCCTTGACATTGTTGGTAGAAGACCCACAATGCCTGCAGTGCATGATCACACCATGCTTAGACATTTTATGTCCTGATTTTCCCTGCATTTCATGTGGCTGCTTCCTTCTACATTTCCTTGGCCTACCCACTTTCTTCGCATACACAAGTGGTTTTACTTCAACACCATTCATCTTTTGCCAGCTCTTTTGGTCTCTACATGGCATGATGTTATGGCCATATGCCATAGTATACCTATAAATTGAGTAGCAACTATGGACCATATCCTCTGGTTGCATGGAATTACTGTCAAATTCCATCTTTTGCAATCACACTGCCTAGCATTTAGGTCCATAATGTACTGTGATTCCCTTTCCTGCACCTGGAAAATGCCCATACCAGTTGGCAAAACATAGCAGATGCTGGCCATCTCAGCATTCCTTACTATCTTCTTCCTAATCTTGGGGCATATGCCTCCTTGCCACTTCTCTTGCATTTCCTTCTGCTTGTTGTATATCCTGGTCATGAGTTGGCTCTTGATCCTCTCCATCATGCTTAAGATTGGCAGCTCTCCAGCATCCAAGATATACCTACACACATGTGTGAATTGTTATGTTAGCAACATACTTACCTAACACTAGCTTGTAGAAATCCAAGATAGAACTCCAACTTACTTGTTGAATACTTAAGAATTATTGTTCAACAGAATGTCACACTTTCTGAAATCACCAAAAAATGCCCTAACCCATGTGTTAGGTGCCAACTCCTCTAAATATTTATAAGCATCCACACTAAGAGCCTTCATCCTTTCCATGTTCTCAGTTCACTGAGTAATACTACTGGACCTTGCAATTGCCCACAATTGATTCTTTAGTGTTTCACCCTTATGGCAAACCTGAAAATTGGAGTAGAGATGTCTCACACAAAATCTGTGCTCTGAATCTAGGAATTCATCTCTCACAGTTGGAATCAATCCCTGTAACATTACCTAGTGTTTAGCATGCATAACAAAAATTATTGAAGCTGAATTTCAATAAGCATGTAATGAATTACCTTCTGCTTGTCAGTCATTATAGTATAGGGTTAATTGTTTTTAATTCCAAGTTCATTCTTTAGTGTATGTAGAAACCACTTCCAAGTACTCTTTGACTCCACTTTCACCACAGCCATTGCTATTGGATAAATACAATCATTTGGGTCTATGCCCACAGCAGTAAGGATAATCCCACCAAATTTTGTCCTAATGTGGCATCCATCCAAGCAGATCAATGGTCTACAACCTTCAAGGAAACCTCTCTTGCAAGCATCAAGTGAGAAGTACATGGTGCTGAAGCAGTTGTTGTAAACACATAGGAAAAATGTGCTTCCGGGGTTAGACCTCCTCAACTCTTGTGCATAATCCTATAGCTAATTGTATTGCTCAACCTCATCCCCATATATGGCCCTTAGTGCCATTCTCCTTGCCCTTCCTAGTTTGCTCCTAGAAGGGGTCATGTTCCATTCTTTCTGAACAATCCTTGCAAAATTCCTGAGGGCCATCTTGTCATCTACCCTAAAGGTTTCAATATACTTCTCAGCTATGAACTTTGCAATGAATTTCTTCAACACCCACTCCTTTCTACAAGTATGATCACCTACATATCTCTTCACCATAAAGCAGTTGGCACGGCTATCCTTTGATGCATACATCTGCCATGGGCAACCCTTCACACAGTGGGCTTGGATTCTTCTCTGGTCATTTCTAGGCATCCTGATATCAACTCTATGCATGCAGCTATACTCAGAAATTGCTTTCCTCGGCACTTCAACTGATGGGAACACCAATCCCACTTTGAAAATAGGGTCCAACATGTCAACATGTGGCCTAAATGCCTTGAAATTGAACTTGGTTGTGTCATCATCATCTGAAGAATCTGGAAACTGCAACAACTTTTCCTCCTCTGATGACATATTGTCTTTGGGTTCATCAGGGTTAACCTCGCTATCATTGTCATCGACATTATCAGCAGATAGGTCCTCATCTCCATCTTCTATCTCATAGTCACTGTCTAGAAAATCAGAATCATCCTCCTCATTGTCCCTATGTCCTTCACTCCCACTATCTCTTTCATGTGGCTTTGATGATCCTGCCTCCTCTTTGTCCTTTCTATTCTTGCATTTGGTGATGATATCATCATAAAAGCTCGATAGCTTCTCATCAACAATCCTCTCAGTGATAGCTACCTTCCTGGGGCTCATCACCTTCGGCAAATAGGCAACTAGTTGTGCTACGATGTCATTCCAGTAGATGCTTCCTATATTGTTATCATGGTCAACAAACATAACTAAGTTCTTGTGACAGTTTGTCGCTGCAACCATGCTGTTAGTGTCAGCGTCCTTCTTGATGATTCTCAAACCTTCGCCAACATGTTTCCCTGGCAAACACCAGTAAAGCTTCAACCTTTCACTTTCCTCATAGCCGAGCTATTCCACAAAATCATCTATCAAGAGAGGAGACCACGTATCTATCTCACAACAATCAAACCAGTTCCGTTTCCCACCCACATAGCTCTGGTTGCAACCCTGTCCGCAAAAAAAACCACCATGGAGAACCTCCACTGTGAATTCATCATCATCAGGCCCTACATTGTTAATGGAGTTACGCAATTTCAGGAAAATAAGATTTTGTGAATTCGTGCTCAACACACCACCACAATCCAAAACCCTAGATTACTAAAAATAGCAATGTGCTAACACCGGTCGCTTAGCAGACCAAAATCGCAACCAAAATCAAGACCAAGCCAGGCACTCAAGCATGAAGCACGTACCATACGCAGGAGGCGGTTTGCCTTCTGCCCGCAGCGTGGGCACTATGCTCGTCTGAAAGCATCTAGGCCCCTAAAAATTGGTTTTGGTAATTAATGATAATATGTGAATATGGGACTTATTGGTTTGTTGAGTATTTACAAGGTTTAGTCCCATTGGTGAATATGATCTTGAAGATGCATGCTAAAGGACTTTATGAAGGTCAAATATGGATCAAAGATGAGGTACAAGTAGCTTTGGATCTTTTTACATTTTGTCGGTCTTAGGAGAAATGGTTGGAAGACCGGATTATAGGATTAAATGCTGTACTATTAAGAGGGATCATGTCTAGTAGCTTGATAGCATGTTCTTGTGCTTTTTGGATGAATTTAGGATCATGCATGCATATGATTTTCTTTTTGAAATGCCAAGTATGTTTTGTCAGGATAATCGGTAGTACCGGCGTTGGTTGCGCGGTACTACCGCTCAAAGGTACGACCGGGCTCATAGTGCGGTACTACCGCACCCCGGTTGTTCCGATTGTTACTTGGCGGTATGTTTTTTCCAGAGAGACATCTTTTTGTGTTCAAAGTGCAAACCCTCTGTGCGGTAGTACCGCAAGTGTCCAAGCGGTATGACCGGACTACGGTAGTACCGCAGTTCTTGAGCGGAACTACCGTATGCCGGTCATTCCGACCTTGAAGCGGTATGCTTTTTTCAGTACGCACCGTTTTGATTCTCTCGAGAAACGGTAGTACCGCACTTGCTATGCGGTATGACCGATCTTCGGTAGTACCGCTCGACTGTTGGCGGTAATACCGCGGTGCGAGTAAAATGGCTATGTCGGAGCATTTAATGCCACTGTTATAGCCGTTACAGGGTGGTTGGAGAAGTGTGGTAGTACCTCTCGATACTTGGCGGTAATACCGCATGTTGCGGAAAAGTTGAGTTTTCTTCTCCAACGGTTATAATTGTTGGTGGGGGGTATAAATACCCCTCCACCTGCTCAAGGACAGCGAGCTAGACCACATTTAACATCCTTGGAGCCTTGAGCATTCTTTCAACTCCTCAAATTCACTTGTGCACTCTTTGAGAGGTTGTTGAGCTCATTCAAGTGCATTCACTCATTCTAGTTGATCCTTTTGTACTTGAGTATCGTCAAGCGAAGGTCATCGATTTGTTACTCTTGGAGTTTTGCCGAACTCCTAGACGGCTTGGCGGTGATTGCACGATGATCTCTTCCAGAAGATTGTGAAGAGGCCCGGTGCCGTGATTGTGAGTGGTTCGATGTTCACCATCTCCGGAGCGGAGGAAGAACAACCAATAGTGATCGAGGAAAGGCTTAATTCGTGGAGCCGGCTTGTTTTGGTCAAGCTTCCTCAACGTGGACTAGTGAAGACCGGCAAGTCTTCGATACCATGGGAAAAACCTTCATTGTCTCATTCGTGGTTACTTCTTGTCTTTACTTATTCCGCATTTACAATTCTAGCATATATCTTGTGTTAAATTGCTTAGCTAGAATTATATCTAGTATTGACAATTAGTTCGTTTAGTAGTAAGTTGCTAGATAGTTCCTTCTTTATATTATGTTAGGAAATAATTTCTAGAACTTTATTGATCTAAGTTTAATTTGAACGATTAAATTTACAAACCTCCTATTCACCCCCCCCTCTAGTCGGTTATCCTTGATCCTACAAGTGGTATCAGAGCTTGGTCTCTCAATTTGTTAGACTTTATCGTCTAAGAGAGAAAAGATGGCTAGTGAGGGAGTGCCTATAGGAAAGGCTCCTTTGTTTGATGGTTCAAATTATTCTTATTGAAAAATTAGAATGTCGATTTTCTTAAAGGCCATGAGTCGAACATATGGAAAATTATGAATGAGGGTTATGTTATGCCTCTTGATCCAACAAACTCCACGGTTCAAGATAAACGTAATGCTCATTTAGATGCTCAAGCTATGAATGCTCTCTTTGGAGCTTTGAACGCAGATGAGTTCAATAGGGTGAGCAATTTGGAAACTGATCATGCTATTTGGACTACTCTCTCCGAAATTCATGAGGGGGCATCCACGGTCAAAGAAGCCAAATTGCATAGGCTTCGGATTAAATATGAGACATTCATAATGTTGCCAAATGAAAACATCACCGAGATGTATTCAAGACTCAACAACATTGTGAATGAACTCAAAGGTCTTGGTACTAATCTTCTTGATATTGATGTTGTGCGCAAGATGCTTAGGGCCCTCCCGGACAAATACGAAACGTTGGTGACATTATTTCTCAACTCTCCCGAGTTGCCAAGAATGACTCCAACCGGACTTTTCGGAAATCTCATCACAAACGAGCTATATAAGAAGGACAAGGAAGAGCTCATTGAGTCGTCCTCGTCGAAGAAGAAAATTACCGCATTCAAAGCAAAAGCGGAATCAAGTGATGATGAGGATGAAGAAGAAGACACCGATGAAGAATATGCTCTCCTTGTAAGGAAAGTGAAGAAATTTATGAGAAGGCGTCCAAATCGAAGTTTTAACTTCAACAAGTACAAGAAAGGACAATTCTCAAATGATAACAAGCGCTATAGCAATATACGTTGCTATGGATGTGATGAGAAGGGGCATATTATCTCTAATTGCCCGAACAAGAAGGATGATAAGGGAAAGTCATCAAAGAAGAAAGAATTCAATGGCAAGAAGAAGCTCTTCAAGAAGCTTCACAAAGATGGCAAAAATAAAGCCCATATTGGAGAATGGGACTCCGATGATGATTATTCGGATTCCGACTTCGATTCAAGTGATGAAGAATCCTCCAAGAAAAGAGGACTTGTCGGCATCGCCATCAAGGAAGCTCCATCACTCTTCTCGTCTCCTACATGCCTTATGGCAAAAGGAGATAAGGTAAAAGCCATTGATGATAATGCTCCTTCATATGATGAATTAATGGACATAGTTGAAGATTTAAATGAATATATTGGAAAAGAGAAATCAAAATTTAAGGTCTTGAAGAAAGAGTATATCTCTCTAAAAGACTCTTATGAGAAGGTAAAGGAAGCTCATGATTCTCTTCTCCTAAAAGATATTGAAAAATCTCATTCACATGTTGGAATCACTTGTGACTTAATGAATGAGATACCTAGAGTAGAAATTGTTTCGAATACTATCTTCATGTCTAGCATTTCTACATCATGTGATGATTTACTATCCATGACTTGTTGCTCAAATGATGATTCAATTACAAACTTAGATAATACTTGTGATCCTCTTCTAATTGTTGAAAATCATGAATTGAAAGAGCAAGTCATCAAGCTAAGTAAGAGCTTAGAAAGATGCTTCAAGGGTAAAGCAACCCTTGACATGTTATTAAGTGAGAAAAGGTGCTCATTCAACAAGGAAGGACTTCGGTATGTACCCAAGAAAGGTAAGAAGCAAACTTACAAGCCCGCAAAGTTTGTAAGGGAAAATGGAATATATTGCAACAAATGTCAAAGTGTAGGACATATGTCAAATACTTGTAAAATTGCCTCTAATAAGTCTTATGGTATTTATGATTCTTGCTATATGCTTAAGAAATCCAATGATAGTAAAGTATTTGATAAATTTATGGGCACTTCAATTTTAGGCGCTAAAAAGAATGCTATTTGGGTGCCTAAAACCTTGGTCACTAACCTCCAATGACCCAAACAAATTTGGGTACCTAAAAGAACTTGATTCTTGTTTTGTAGGTGAACTATAAGACCGGTGGAAAACATTGGGTGCTTGATAGTGGATGCACTCAACACATGACCGGTGATAGGAAAATGTTCACCACATTCGAGAATGTAAACGGAAGTGACAAGATAACATTCAGTGATAATAGCAAAGGAAAGGTAATTGGTTTAGGTAAAATTGCTATTTCAAATGACCTTTTCATTAACAATGTATCTCTAGTTGAGTTACTAAATTTCAATTTATTATCCGTTGCTCAAATTTGTGATCTTGGTTTAATTTGCTCATTCTCTAGTGAAGGTGTTGCAATCCCTAATGCAAAAGATAGCTCATTGATATTCAAAGGTTTTAGATTTGGAAATCTTTATTTGGTTGATTTTAGTTCAAATGTATCTTGTTTAAAAACTTGTTTAATTGCAAAAACCTCCTTAGGTTGGCTTTGGCATAGAAGGCTAGCTCATGTTGGGATGATTCAACTTAAAAAGCTTTTCAAACATGATTTAGTTGTTGGCTTGAAAGATGTGAAGTTTGAGAAAAATCGACTTTGTAGTGCATGTCAAGCCGGAAAGCAAGTCGCTAATTCTCATCCTTCCAAAAGTATAATGTCAACTTCTAGACCATTGGAACTCTTACATATGGATTTGTTTGGGCCAACAACTTATAAGAGTATCGGGGGAAATAGTTATTGTTTAGTTATCGTGGATGATTACTCTAGATATACATGGGTATTCTTCCTTGGTGACAAAAGCGAAACCTCTGAAATTTTCAAAAGTTTTGCTAAAAGGGCTCAAAATGAATTTGATTTCAAAATAAAGAAAATCCGTAGTGATAATGGTTCCGAGTTCAAGAATACTAAAGTTGAAGACTTTTGTGATGAACTTGGAATAAAGTACGAACTTTCCACAACCTATACTCCGGAACAAAATGGAGTTGTAGAAAGGAAAAATCGAACATTAATTGAAATGGCTAGGACAATGCTTGATGAATATAATACTTCCGATAGTTTTTGGGCGGAAGCAATTAATACCGCTTGTCATGCCATAAATCGGCTTTATTTGCATCGTCTTTTGAAAAAGACTTCCTATGAGCTTCTTATAGGAAGAAAACCGAACATCTTTTCTTTTCGCGTCTTTGGTTGCAAGTGTTACATTTTGAAGAAGGGTGTTCGTCTTTCAAAATTTGATAGTCGTTGCGATGTTGGTTTCTTGCTCGGTTACTCCTCAAAAGCAAGGCTTATCGTGTCTTTAACAAAAACTCCGGCTTAGTTGAAGAAAGACACGATGTGCAATTTGATGAAACTAATGGCTCTCAAGAAGAGCATGAAAATTTAGATGATGTAGGTCATGAAGCTTTAAGAAAAGCAATGGAATACATGCAAATAGGTGATATCAAGCCCGAAGATAATCCGTCGTCTTCTACTCAAGTTGAGCCTCCTACCTCTTCCACAAGTAAAATACAACTAAATGAAGAGGACAATAAGGAAGATGATCAACTATCCAATCTATCACCAAGAATCCACAATGCAATTGCAAAAGATCACCCAATGGATCACATATTGGGTGACGTAAGTAAGGGTGTTCAAACTCGATCTCGCGTCGCTTCATTTTGTGAACATTATTCTTTTGCCTCTTCTCTTGAGCCAAAACATATAGATGAAGCACTTGATGATCTCGATTGGGTGAACATCATGCACGAAGAACTCAATAACTTCACCCGAAACAAAGTTTGGACATTGGTGGATCGACTCAAAGAACACAACATTATTGGTACAAAATGGGTTTTTAGAAACAAGCAAGATGAGAATGGTATGGTTGTAAGAAACAAGGCAAGATTGGTCCCGTAGCTAGGCTTGAGTCTATTAGGATACTACTTGCTTTTGCATCATGCTTTGGTATTAAATTATTTCAAATGGATGTTAAAAGTGATTTCCTAAATGGAGAAATATCCGAATTTATCTTTGTTGAACAACATCCCGGTTTTGAAGATCCTAAGAATCCCAATCATGTCTATAAACTCTCCAAGGCGCTCTATGGTCTTAAACAAGCTCCTAGAGCATGGTATGAACGCCTTAGAGACTTTTTAGTTTCAAAAGGATTCAAAATCGAAAAAATTGATTCAACTTTGTTCGTCAAAGTCTTAGATGATGACTTCTTTGTATGTCAAATTTATGTTGATGATATCATATTTGGTTCTACTAATCAAGACTTTTGCAAAGAATTTGGTGATATGATGTCTAGGGAATTTGAAATGTCCATGATCGGAGAACTTAGCTATTTTTTTGGACTTCAAATCAAGCAACTCAAAGATGGAACTTTCGTAAACCAAACAAAGTATGCAAAGGACTTGATCAAGAAATTTATCATGGAGGATGCAAAACCTATCAAGACTCCCATGGCAACCAACGGTCATTGTGGGGACCCCGGAGTTATCTCCGTAAGACCGAGACTAATCAAGGTCTTAGGGACATAACCCTGGATCTTCAGTAAATGGATTCCAACTTAACTCGGTCTAAATGAGAGGCTTAACTAGAATTTAGAGCCCAGATGATCATGCGCGCCGCTCCCCTGCGAGCACTACATGATTGTCGGTTCTCCAACCAGTCAAGCACGATACTTAGCGAGTTAAATAGGAAGCCATGAACAGCGAGCATGACCTATATTGGCTCCCAAGATCAGCGACCAATATATTCATACTCTCATTGCAACGTCGATCACATCCATACAACGCTCATACATAAATAGTACAAAAGTTATACATCACAGTTCCAAGTTTACAACTACATAAGTGGCCGACCGGCCAAATTAAACAAGTTTATAGCGAAGCGAGTAAATAAACCAAAATGCCAGCAGTGGTATGCCCACAACCCATCGGCAACCGACTGGGAGTTAGAAGATAGCATACTACTCGTCGATGTCACCTAAATCGACACCGACAAACTCATCGGTCTCGATATCGTCCTCACCTGAAAAAGCTAGCAAACACCTGGCTGAGTACCAAAGAGTACTCACAAGTCTTACACAAATAGAAATAGTTATGCATAAGGTCATTCAAAGGAAGGGCTCATATTGGCTTAGTTTTGCGAAAGAGACGCAACAATGTACAACCTACACATACTAGTTCTTCAAGTGCCATTTCAAAATCAGATTTGAAGTAGAAGTAAAGCATGTGAATAAGTAATGACTGAGTAACAAATAAAGCGTACAAATAGCAAAGTGGCTGCCCACTTTGATACAACAACAAGCATGAACATCCCATTCATGAAATTACCGAGTTCACCCACAATTTTACTTTCAAGTCTAACAATAGTAACTCCCAAACTCAAGCGGTTGTCCATAACCGCGGACACGGCTATTCGAATAGATTTATACCCTGCAGGGGTGTACTACTTTACCCACACGACTCGACTAGCCCGTAAGCCTCCGGATAATGGCACACTTCCTTTGGTATGATGGCCGGGGAGAATCGAGATACGGTCGTTTTCAGCAAGAAAACTCTATTGAGCTAAGTCCCCCATGTGAGATGTTACCGGTCTTAGTACAAGTAGCATATAGCACTTGCTAAGGGGCTCACATGTTATATTGGAAATACCGATGTAATGAAAAGGTAATTGGTGCTCTCTTGCACACTATAGAACATTGCCATCGATTCCTAAGGACAATTGACAAAGACACAATTGTCCCTACACCACCGTGAGACTTAACTCAACAGAACCTTCCCCTTACTTGACAGTACAGCACCCATATACTACGTATGGTAGCACGAATGTACTTGAATCAACGACGTTACCAAAGTTCGGTCCTTAATTGTCCAGACAAGCCAAACCACATACCCAATTCTCGTGCACAAGGCACCATCACTAACCATCACTTGTCCAGACCAAAAACTTCTTTAAAATGTAAAATTTAACTCATAAAACATATACGAAGATCTGAACAAAAGTATATAATGAAAGTTATGT